>CAODLS011247242.1:0-11107 GCA_948243855.1 Flueggea neowawraea
TGCTCTAGATGCGAATGTTTTAAGAAACATTTTCAGAAAATTATTATGTATGTAGAATGTATATTATATTATGTATGCGTACATACGTGTATGGTATTTTCAAACTGTTTTCAAAATGGCTTTTGTGAGTCCTGAAAGCGATCTAGAGTATCATCCCTCACTGAGATTTCTCACCCCCATCTCTTAATATTTTTCAGGTATACTTTTGACGCTCAGTAACCATCCGACATCCTGATACTCAGTGAGGTGTTCCATTTGATAGTGAGTGCCCTTTTGGTCGGGCTTTGTATATTTTGTAGTAGAGCTTCACACCGGGTTGCTGTTGGGCTACTGGATTTAGAGCTTCACACCGGGTTGCTGTTGGACTACTGGATTTACATTTTGTATTTTGGGTTCATTGAATTACTGATATATATTTTCATACTTATATGATATTATGATTCATTTTGTTATACTTTTAATCATTTATTTTCAAATATGAAATGTCTTATATTCTATTTATGATGGATTAATAAATGATTAAGTTGGGTAGAATATCTGAATCTTCAAAGCTTGTGCAAGATGGATCGGGCCTCAGATTCGGTTTGTCTCATATACTGGTCATGGTCTGATCCAGGGTCATGACAATGCCTGTTAGGATTATTTGGCTCGAAGTCCAGGTAAGTAAGATGTCATCTCTAGACATGTAGGTTGTGTCTTTCTGAGATTATTTGTATTTGATGTGCTTAGACTTTGCCATATATAATCCAGACTAAGTAAATATTTGGTAATCATAAAATCTGACTTATGTGAAACTTTGCAATAAGGAAATATGTTGTGAAATATTTTATGTATTTTTTGCAATTAATAGAATGTTTGAACTTAAGTATATTTCTCAGAAATAATTTTCTGTTTGAATACCATCTCTCTCTCTATATATATATATATATATGTTCAGTAAATATCTGTCTGCTTCGTATGCTTGTCTGCTCATATGCTTGCGTGCATGGCCGTCTGTTAAATATATGTCTGCTATAAATATTTTGGTGATAAAAATCAATAGTTTGAATAATATATATTATTTATTATGATATGCTCATATGTCTAATTAGAATATATTTATTTGATGACTTTGATCAATAGATCAATATTCATTATTCATCTGTTCTGTATGAACGTATGTTAAGAATTTATTTGTATATTCTGGTTGATTTGGGACACCCTAGCTTCAGGGAAATGTAACATTTGGTATACTAATACTCTGATAAGTCCTAATTACTAGGGTAAGTGGTAACTTGTGTGTTCAGCTAGACACACAGATCAGGTGGCAGTGGTCCAGATCTCAAGTGGTATAGTCCACATCTTTAATTATATATGCTTCTTGTAGCAATAGTCCACAAATGATTCTGTATCTATTTGACATCTGATTTTGTTTCTAATTTTGGTCCCTTGCCTGATTATTCTGATATAATATGATTAATGTTGAGATATAATAAATTTAGTAAGTCTATATTATTGTTCATTCCTCCGTAGTATATTGTACTATAGTCTGACAAAGTATATCTTGCTGGAGTCTATAGGCTGCAATGCTCACAAATATGCTCTTTGATCAGTTCTGTCTGTTTTAGCTTTAAGACCCTTAGGGCGACGATGTGTTGTTTAAGCCCCCTAAGGCTGTCAACTGTTAGCCATTTTGAGCCGGGTACTATTTGGACTCTTAAATCTGATAGTTTATTTTTGATTTGAGCTTGTCAGTGCAGTACCAATATAATATAGGTGTATGATCAGTGATTATCAAATCTATTTAGTTCTATAATTAATAGTAAAATAGAAGTATCTAGAATTCTGTATAATCTGTATAATATGAATTTGTATGTATGCATGTAGTATGCTTCTTTTGTCTTTTGATATGTTAATTGTTATGTGTGACTGTGTGTTGTTTTCCGTATGTGAGAAATGTTTTCGAAATGGATTTTTTAATTACTAATAGTATTTATACGAGTGTATAATACTACTATATGAATATATACGCGTATGTGGTATTTTCAAAAAGATTTTCAAAACAGCTTATGTAATATCCTGGAGGCGCTCTAGAGTGTTGTTCCTCACTGGGTTTTACTCACTCCCTCCCTTTAATATTTCAGGTGATTTTGTTAATAGCAGTCATTTGGCATTCAACGCTCAATGAAGTATTTAGAGGTTGCAGTAAGTGCCTTTTTGTTCGAACTTAGTACGCCTGCATTCGTAGATGATCCACACCAAGGGATATATGGGTAATGCTTATTTTCGTTAACTAAGTTTACTTATAAATGAAATCTTTTATTAATTATTGTCTAATAATTGTTGGCATAAGATTTTTGGTAAAATTTCTAGTTATCTGAGGTTTGTGTAGGATGGGCTGGGCCTACGGTTCAGTTCGCTTCGTATGCCGATCATGGTCCAATCTTATGTCGTGACAGTTGGCTTGGGTAGGGTCTTTATAGTCCTTAATGCTGCCAGTAAATTGAACTTTGCAAGGCGCCCCAAGGGTTGTTTATTGGTTAGGAGAGTGGTTTGCAGGGTATCCCGGAACTACCGATACAATAAGTAAAGATTGATTACTGAGTGCATCACCTGTAACTATAACTGCCTGTATGAACAATATTGATTATCTTTCGTAACCTGTGATCGATTTACAAGGTGCGACAGAGATGTACCTTGGCTAGGATTTCATGATATTGATTTCCTCCTTTATAATTTTGCATTCTCATTTTGTTTTATTGTTCTGTTTACTTTTGTTACAATCAAATTTCCATCTTTACTTTTATCATTGTTTTCTACAATTAGATAAAATTTTAACAGTCTTTATGGATTTAATCCTACTTGCCACTATCTTCAAATATTATTTATTTTGGACTAAGAGTAGGAATTAATATATTTTTTTTTTGGTCCCAAAAGAGGATGTAAATGGCACTCCAAGAGGGGTGAATTAGATTTTTAGAGATTTAAAAGTTTTGTTGACAAATTTTGCAAATCAAAGCAAATAACAAATTTCTTTTCCACCAAAATCAAAGTTAAGTACAGAAGCAACAAAACAACCAATCATACACAATATAAAGCAAATTATGAGGGTAGAGAAAACAAAGCCTTGATTCATAGTGATTTAGTCCTCTTTAACCTATGTCCACTCATTGAGATCCACTCAAGAATTGCAATTCACTATCTCATCACTTGCGGGTGAAGGGAAATCGTTACACCTCTTGTTTTTACGGGCTCAACAAGAAAACTGTTACACTCTCTAGTTTTTGCGGGCTCAACTAGAAAGCTGTTACATTCTCTAGATTTTGCGAGCTCAATTAGGAAACCGTTACAACCTTTAGTTTTCTAAAGCTCTGTAGCAACCACTCTTGTTTTTCTAAGACTTAACAAGAAAAACTATCAACCCTAAGCAAAAACCTTGCTTGTTACAAAATTAACCCAGATATATCAAATTTAAGCTCACACCAGCCCAGAATATTATAGCAAGTACAAAAGCTTAAATAGGTTAGAAATGCAGAGAAGAAAGAGAAAGTGAATAGAAAACTTAGCAAAGGTCTCCCTTATTTCTTTTCTGATATGGGACATCTATTTATAGCCACTTGGTAGAAAATAGTTGTTTGAAGCCTTTAAGTAGCCGTTGTGAGAGAATAGAAAATTCTGTCCAGTGATGATGTCACAAACTTCTATGTGCGTATTCATGATCTATGTACATAGTCCTTTCATCCATCTGAGTTCTGAGTGTGTTGATAGCAGGTCTGCGTTCATTGCTAAAACTCCAGTGGTCACTACCATGAATAAATCAACATCTATATGTGTTGGCTTTTGATCTACGTGCTTAGATCCTTCTTCTGCGTGCATTGTCGGATACCCTTCCAAAATTACACCTTTGATAAGCATACATGTCAGAAAATATTCAAATTCAAATTTCGAGGAGCGTCATAACAGCTATATCAGATTTGTTCACATCTGAAGCTCATCTACGTGTGTTGGCACTTCAATAACGTGTGTAATTCTTTCATTTCAAAGATTCAACCTTTACTCATCTTAGTGCTTTGAACCACTGCATCTACGTGCCTCCTTTGCGTCTTGAATACTTAAGATTGAAAACTCAACTACATGCGTAGTCAAACCCTCTGTGTGCATAGATTATGCAAAATCAGTTCTAATGAGGTTTGCTTCTCATCTACGTGCCTTATAGCCTTGTCTGTGCACTTAAAACAAATTCTGATGCTCACTATCTCCAGTGCATTCAAGTCTACGTGCTTAGCTCACCGTCAGCGTGCGTAGCAACTAGTCTTGCATAAAGCAATGTGTGTAGATCAGCCTGTGTGTGCGTTATTGCCACAAATAGTATAACATGCACCTTTGCACCTCTTTCATGGATGTTTTGTACACATAATCAAAACTAAAGTCAACAAGTTTTGACACCCATCAATCCTCTTCTCGGGCCTTCCTTTTCTTTTGAGCTTTTGGTTTCGTGGGGGGTCAAAGATGCGGAACGGGAAACACTCTCAGGTGCCACGTCCTCACGGAAGCACTGTGGGACTTCTCCTCCTGGTATTTTTTCCTCTTTTCTTTCTCGACTTCTTCAACTTCTCAGCTTCTTGGTAGGATTTCTTGAGCGCTTGGCTTGATTCTACCATAAGTAAGAAGGTTTATTAAAGGAAAAGTACATAATGCAACTGTTCCCTTAATTTTCTAGGTGAAAGCTTAAGAGGACAATGCTACCCTTTGAGTGAAAATTGCTTGAGTGTGCCAAGGAGTTTAATGTTCTCCTAAACTAAGAATTAAAAGAGATTTAAACTAGAATCGTGTTCAATAAACCTAACTTCATCAATCAAAAGATTGGGAATGACCAAAGGGATATAAATCATTCATTGTGGGTCCTCTTGCTTCTTTAACAACAATAGCAAGTACCATAATGCCAAAAGATTACAAAGAAATGATAACAAATAGCATCAAAATTAAGAAATAAATGTTAGGGACACAAATTAAGACTGACGACAATACTGAAAAATAGAAAATAATACTGATGACACTTGTATAAGTAGAGTAAAATAAAGCCGAGGGCGCTAATGAAAGATTTGAAATAAAAGCTTAGGACAATACTGAAAACAAAGTCTGGGACTTTTGTTTCTGTAAAAAGTTTATTTGAGTATAGGATTGGAGGTCATTTTCTCTATGTCTTTTGCATCTATTTATACTCTTTCAGTGTGAATCTCATCATTCTTCTAAAGAGGACGCTTTTGATTTCATCATTAAATCTTGATTCCATTAATTCCTCATTAGATTGCTCTACTATTCTCTAAGTAATTTAGCCTTCCTTATTCATGCCTGATTTGTACAATCTGTCCTCTTGGTTTCCTTCTTTGTATCTAGATTTGTGGCAATCAAATAACTATCTCTATTGTCCTTAGTCATTGTTTGGCAAGACTTGCCATACACAATAAATGGTTTTCTTTTTTGGCGTCCCCGACCTGGCTTTACTGTCTTCCAGGAAAAACTGGGTTTCCTTCTGTTGCCATACAAGGAATTTGCAAAATTATACCGCAAACAGCGACAAAAGGAAACAACAGAGAAATACCTCTCTATTTCCAAGCTCATCTCAGGGAAAAGATGAACCTTATGTAAAGTTGTAATGCCCGAAGCTCTCCCATAGTTATTGAAAAGCTCGAGTTGCACTTACGCAGCAAGTAATTTTCTCAAAGAGAGGACATTGTGAGTCATACCTCTAGAATCAACGTACCCAAACAAGGACTATGTTGTTGTCGATACCTTTTTCGTCCCATCAATCCCAAGGTTGATTGACAGTTTGGATGAAAGGGTAAGGAGCAGCTTGTACAAGACCGAACTATCAGCTATAAAGATTAGTCGTGTACTGCTCAGCACTGACATAGAAACCACTTGGAGTGGAAACTATAAGAGGAAGCTATTGGGGACACAAGATGGAGTTCCAAATCTATGGGGTTGTGTTAGAGAGCTCAGTGGTGAAAAGTTGGTAATTGCAGTTGTTGGCAAGGAAAGATGGGTATGGAAACCACTCCTTGGGGTGACTCTTTGCCGCATCGCATTTTATTGCTAAGATAGTCAATATATTCGTCCACCGAGATATAGGTGTTCATGTCCTGATTCTATTAAAGATTAGTCATTTGAGTAGCATCTGGGAAGTAGGCCTCCCACCACAACTGAACGAGACAATACAACAGACTAGGCAATGCAAACTTATCCTGAGAGGCTACAAAGAGGCCATTATAGACACATGCCAAATAGTGCCAAAGGAGACTAGTTTGTCCCAGTCCCAAGAAGCTAATGAAATTGCCCAAGGGAGAAGTCCCATGGTTAGGCATTTGAACCTGGTGGCTGCGCGATAAATTTATAGAGGAAGTACTAATAGAAGTCGGTTGTTTCCTCAAAAGAGAGTTGTTCCTCATCCGACAGCTCGAGGTTCTTCTCAAGAAAGAGCGCAGAGTAAGACATAGGCATCTGATCCTTGAAGCGATCGAGGTACTTGTCCATAGTTGCCCGAAGATCCTTCAAGATGTTTAGAGGAAGGAATCCCTGATAAAAGAGGCCCCAGTGATTGCAACTATGTTAACCAAAGAAGTGGACATCCATCCCTCAGGAAATTAGAATTGATTGACTGAAGGATTCCAAAAACTTACCAAGGCACTAATGAAGTGCCAGTTGAAGGAGAACTTGATTGTCGAGGGCTCCACCAACAGACCGAGGCGCATCTTGTCTAGCCGAAATGTCAGGGCCCTCTTGATACGATTTGTCATCCATTTTTGATATGATTTAGGAGGATTTTTTGAATTCCCCAGAGTGGAGTCCGACCGTTTATACACTGAGGATATTCGTCCAATGTCGCCACAAAGAAGAATACCCTTATTCTTTTTCAAGGGGAAGTGTTGGGACATTTTCGCGAGCTACTTCTGGGCTAAACTAAAATTAGCGACAGGACCAACAATGTAGAGCGACACATCTTGGGGATCTTTATAAATAAACAGGACCTCTTCCTCAGGAATGCGAATTAAACCAATCCAGAATAGGCCTTGGGGTTAGAGAATACGTCACGAGTAAGGAAATCACAGTCATCGACACGTTTCACATTGAGGCATTGTGTAACGCCTCGCTCGATTTTGGTGGAACTTAAACACCTATAGATTGCATGCACATATTTTACATGCATTGTGTATGTATTTTGTTTAACAAAATACGTGTCAAATAATATTAGAAAGATTAAACTTATGAATTAAATATGTGAACTAAAACTGAATGAAGAACTAAATAAGTGAAATGTGAAATTGGGACTAAAGAGGTAAATTGTATGTCTAAGAGTAAAAAATCCAAGATACATATCCTATTAGACATTTGGCCTTTGTGTAACAATAATGAGTATTCAAAGCTTCAAAATTAGTTAAATACCTGTCCATAACAAATTAAACACAATGAATAAAAGAAAGAAATTGAGATAGAGGTGGCATGAATCGGCAGCAACAATAAGAGAGTATATACACTTCCCTTTCTTCGTCAAAACACACACATGGACCTGAAAACTCTCCATTAAAACACACACCAACCTTGAATCTTCTCATCTCTATAGAATAATTTTGCACACAAAAGATGAGCTCTCTTTAACATGGAAATCAAGCAAGTTTAAGTCAAAGGTAATTCTAAAAACTAAGGAACTCTTGACAACAGTCTGTTTGCTACATATTTTCGAAAATGTTAGAGATGGATTTTCAAAGAACTAAAAAAAAAATTGTAGATATGGGTGTCTTATATATGTTTGTAAAACATCGTAAGCAACACTTAGCTCATTTGATAATTATGGTCAAAATAGTATGAACTGCCCAAATTTCAGATTCAGTAGGAAAAGTCTGTTTGAATGCTAATTTCGGGAACCTTAGAGACTCCATTTGGAAATGTATAAAACATAAAAGTTGAATATAAATATGTCTTCTAACTTCCTGTAAAATTAATCAGCTTAAAACCTTGTGTGTAGGGAGTTAAACTTGTTTAGACAAGATTGGTCATATCAATTGTTGTACTGGACACATCTTAATTCTAGGTTCAATTGTAAATTCTACCGAGAGTTCTGTGTCATGATTTAGGTTTCGATTTTTTCCAGAAACAAATATATGTGAATCTAGTTTCCAAAACAATAAACTCTTCTTGATTTTGATTTGTATAAGTGAAATCATGAACAAAACACTAAGGCAAGGTCTGTCTACCAAGTTACAGCCTGTGGTCTGAATTTATAAATTTACTGAACCTTGTATAGATGGAAATAGGGAACATTATTTATACTCATAGAAATATTTGTGTGTCTAGTTTCTGAATCAGTATACAGATCTCAATTTGGTGCTGAGATGAATGAACTATGAGTAAAAAACTCATTGATGCCAATCTATCCTGAAGAGGAAATAGAACAGCAACTGGTCTGACTTCAATAATTCACCGTAAATTATACCAATTGAATTAGAATTCATAATTTTTATTCACAGAAAGCTTAAGATGTAAACTTTCAGATACAATTTATATCAAGTTCGTTGAAAATCTGTAACTCCAGAAATTTTAAATAGAGCATAAACTGTTTATTTGAGATTAAGCTAATAAGTTGACTATAAGGATTGTTTTTATAAATTTTCAACGTCATCAAGGGTTTGGGCTTGCATTTGCATTCCATACGTATTCTGTAATACCGTTGTACCATACTATGTCTCACTCCATTATGATTTTGTTTGCCTTTAGCTCTATCTGATATTTGAGGTGACTAATTATCCATCGACGGTGCACATTAGGATTACTTGGCTCAGCGTCCAGGTGAGTGCGATGACAACTCTAGGCACATAAGCTGTGTCTTTCAAAACTCTATGTTTTGTTATGCCTGGTTATTATCTGAAATATGATTAATTAACGGTCTTGATAATTTAACAATCTGACTTATGTGATAATTAACAATCAGTTTTCAGTTTTCTTCTGAATTATTTATATATATTATTTGTAAATAAATTTCTGCTCTACATGATTGTCTGCTCTATTATTTATTCTAATATTATATTTGAAATATATTATACTCTTTTGTATTGATTATTCTATTAAAATTATATTTTTCTCTGAAATAATTAACCTATTTGAGAATAGATATAATATTTCTAAAATAAATTGATAAGAAAAATTTGTAATCTTATATATGATATATTATGATCAATAACATATACTCTGAATAATACAATATATAAACATATTATATAATATACTCTATAATAATTTTTGAAATTTATTGGTTTGTTTTATATGCTTGTCTATTACTAGCCCGTCTGTTTAAACATAATTAAATCTGGAATTTTGTCATCTGAGTGTTATACATATTATGGTCAACAATGCTTCTGTGACTATTAGTCTGTTTCCACATATCTGTTTTTCTATAGATAATTATATGTTCTTGGTACGCTTAGACTTTTGCATGTAATTTGGACTAATTAAAGACTTGGTAACAAAAAAATTGGCGTATGTGGAATTTTTGTGTTAAGAGAAAGGGTTTTGAATTATATTATACCTTATGTATTAAACAATCTATTTGGGATTTAATATACATTCCGTATAAATAGTTGTTTGAGATTAAAATATTCTTCAGTAATAATCGTCTGTGACACTTAAGCCTCACGGCCGTGACACTCCTACAGCTCTCAAAATCATGTGACACAAAAAGACAAAGATGTGGGGACCAATGAACAACTTTGAAATTTCTCTTGTAAGATTTTGTGGCTTGGATAAGGGGTATAAATACCCTCTTTAACACTCATTTAGGACATCTTTTATATCATTCCTCATTTTATAAATTAGGGTTTTATATTTTCAAGAACAATTTTAATTTCTTAGATTAGATTAAAAGGAAGCAAGAGGGGAATCACATCACCTAAGATTTCCTTATTAGATATTGTTCATCAAGGTTTATGGGTTTGATTTCTCTTCTTCTTTTTAGTTTTGTATTTGAATCTAATGTGTTCTTTTAATAGGTATTGTTATTTTTGTTTTGATTTCATTATGTTAGCTTGATTTTTATAGTTAGAGAGGTAGCCTCTAAACAATGATTTGCTAGAGTGTTGTGCTTTATTGCCTTATTTGTAGTTTTTGTGTGTGGATTTTATTTATTGACTTGTTATGTTTGACTATGATTATACTTGATCACTGTAGTTGTAGTTTTAGTAAGCCTAATTGAGAAATTGAGAGGTGAATGGTAGGCGAGGCTCACAAGAATTAAACTTATATGGTTTAGGTTAGAGATAATATATGCATATGAGGTGTTCGATGAAATTCTTAGGAGGCTTAATGACTCTAAATTGATTAAGTGAGGCCGAGAGGTCCCTTTTAATAATTGTAGGGATGTTTTAGATGACCTTGAAAGAGAGTTTAGGCTAGCTTTGAGGAGAGAACACTCAATCCCAATCACCCTTTCATAAGTTGAGTAAATCAGAGTCTTGAATTAAAACTTCAAAAGCCCTAACGCTTTTATATTTATTTGTTTTCACTACTTTAACTCTCTTTTTAATTACTTTGCTTTGAATTTACACTTTTACTCAAAAACCCCAAAATCCAAAATGTGTTTACTTGCTTTTATTTTCCTTTATGATCACAATTAATTATCGTTCCCTTCGGAGACGATACTTAGGAATACTCATAAGAATAAAACTACGAAGATCCTTGTACACTTGCAAGGCATCATCAAGTTTTTGGCGCCGTTGCCGGGGAACTAACCCGGGGCTCCCGCATGACAGGCGGGTTCTCCCTCCAATTGTGAGAAGAAAGATTTGCTCATTCTTACAATTGAAGTGAGAACCCTTTCATGAGGTAAGAGGTTTAGTTTGAATTATTTTGGGTATTACTTGATTTTTACTTATTTGAATTGATTCTTTTGTACTTATTTGAATTGATTCTTACTTGATTTGTGCTTGATTTTCATCAAAAAATTTTAAAAAGACATTAAACTCTTTATGGATGCCTTAGGATTGGACTTAATGAAGGAAGCTTGTAGTATTTAAGTATGATTTTAACTTGCTTAATTGAGGAGGCCTTGCTATTTGTTAATCTCTTGAACCAAAACTTG
>CAODLS011247338.1:0-11932 GCA_948243855.1 Flueggea neowawraea
AACTCACTATATATATTTTTAAAATATGCCAATATATTTATTTTTGTGTAAAATATGTCAATATAATAGTGTATTCAACTCTTTTTAAATGAATAATAATAAGAAAAATAAATCCATTTTAAAGAGTAATAATGAAAAAAAATATATACGTATCAATCAATTATAAAGGCACTTGAAAGCTTGGAAAAACTCTCGAGCCTCCTTAGCGCAATACTCGTGGTGCACACAGACATATAATTTTTTTTAATTGGACTTATTTTTATAAAATTAACAACTAAAATAAAATTAATTTACTTTAATTTTATTTAGCATGTTAAAAAATTTAAAATATCATTTTTTTCATATTTATGTTAAATCATTTTAGAAATATATTGTGTAGCATAATTTCTGTAGTATCTTAATATTTTCTTTACTAAGTAAATCTTAAATAGTAACTTTAGTAATAAAATCTTTATATTTTATTACTAAGTAAATTTAAATGAGTTTGAAGTCTTTTTTTCCTGTATAATCACTCTCCTTAGGATAATTTTTCAAAAAAAAAGTATTGAACCCCTTTTGTCTAAAAAAATATCAAAATAGACAACTATAATAGTAATAAAATACATTAAGTTCTCTTTTTCATAAAATTTTCAAAATATTTAAGTGTATTGTTGTTTTTTCTTAATACAATTAGATGATTATAATGTATTAATTAAGTAGAAGACAAGCATCAAATAAATAAATAGCCACTTGTCAATAGTTTAAGAAAACTCTTCAACTATTATATATGTATTGATTCTAGAATGAGATTATTCTAGAGAATTGGAGAGAGATAATTTCCCACAATTCCCTTCACCGAATACTCTCTCGACTTATATGTTATTCTCACTTGCTCAAGTAATGCTGCAAATGTTCTTTCACCGCAATTTGGAAGCTGACAGAAAGTCTCCACAAGAACACAAAAACAAATTAAATGGCCATTTGGAAGGGATCTTTTTACATTACATTGCATTTCACCTCTATGAGTTTTTTTCCCCCTAATTCGTTAAACTCTCTCAACTCCTTAATCCCTCAACTTTATTCTTTGCTCTCAATTGTTATCTTTGTAATTTCAATAATATGGTTGTGGTTTGTCATTAATGTCGCTCGTCGTATGCTTTCAGCACACCATATAGCGTTAGAGGCCAAGCTAGCGGGATTCGTTTGAAATGTTTATCACTTATATATCCATCATTGCCCTTGTTTTTTGCAAGTTTTTTTTTTCCTTAATCATGAAGTCATTAAATTTATCGTATATTTTATGATTTGTATTAGTCCATTAATCTCTGTTCGCGTACGTTGAGAGGAGGTATAGAAATTGTAGTACGTCTTGTCGTGAAAAGAAAGAGTAAGGTACAATTAATCATACGAGTAAATTGAGAGCAGGCTCTCATTTCTTTCTCTTTTTTCTTTTTCCTTTTTTTTTTTGCTTCAAACAGCTACATGTAACCTCCATTCAACATATCTTGGCATGTAATTGCATAAATTTGAACGCCTTGGTTAAAAGTGTGAAAGCATATGGCGTTCGTTGTCTGAGAGGTATTTATTCCGCGCATTCCAACAAATCTCCATTAATTGGAAAGAAAAAACATTACTATTGTTGACGACTAAAGCATATACTTTTTATTATAAAAAGTCATTTTATTAAAATATAATTTTAATCTACTCTTTATAATTTAAAAATAAAATAAAGAGTTATTTTTATTAGTTAAAGGAGAGTCATACACATTTTTTATATTATATGATATTAATAATAGTCTAGTTTTATTAGTTAAAAATATAATAAATAAAAATATATATAATAATATAAATAATTAAAAATTGATCTTTTATAGCAACTAACAAAATAACTATTAAATTTTAAAGATTTGCATTAGAGAACAACTTCTTTTTCACTCTATATAATTAAATATACTCTTTATTTATACTAAAATTACACTTTAAAATAAAAAACACTATTGGAAATGATTTTAGTCCTACATAATGTAAATCGAAAAGCAGCCACACAAACTTACCTTTGTATTCATTGCCATTGTAATATTTTGCAGCTCAGAGATATGGTGCTTTATGGTATTGATGCTGTTCGCTGATCTCAAAAAAATGCAGAAGTTTCGGTAGATGGTTTCTCAATATGGTAAGTCTTCCTTCATCTCACAACATTAGATTATGGGGTGGTATTCCAATGAGAACTCCTAAAAAGAGTTCTCTTTTAGGACTCTTTTAGTAAATTAAGTAACTCTACCAACAATTAAGTAATAGTCATAGTTACTTAATTTACTACAAAATTAAGTAATCGATGAAAATTAAGTAATCAATGGCCAAATTAAGTAACGACATCTAAAATTAAATAACTTTTAGAGTTACAATTAAGTAACTATCCCCTAAAATTAAGTAACTGAGACTGAAATTAAGTAATCCGAGTCTTCAATGAGGACTCTTTTTAGAAGTCATCATTAGAGTAGCACCCTTAGATTATATAACCATGTCCATGTGCATTTGTTGCTTTGACCATCTCTACATTTAGTTTAATAATTCAAATGTCTCTCCTTTTCCATTTGTCCATTGTCAACTCATTACCTGACATGAATCAATTCTTAATTAATTACTAACATATCAATCTGATTCAAATTTACATTAGTTAGATGGTTAAAATATCCAAGTGATTTGATTAAAAAAAACTAGCGTGGACAAGTTGGCAATCTACAAAGCTTAATTACTAACTTTTATTTGTTGGATTAACAGCCTGAACTTAGTGGGGTGGTCACTCATGATCTCCTTGGGAGTCAATGCAGCCATAAGGTTTGTGAAATGGCTTTGAATAAGAAAAATGGTGAAATAGTCATTTGATTTCCATCACATTTATAAAATGATTGACAAATTAATTTGATTTCAGTGTGAGAGTATCAAATGAATTAGGAGCAGTCATTCAAGGGCAACAAAATTTTCAATATTGGTAGTTGTTGCATCATCGTCTCTTATTGGTGTTATCATTGCTCTCGTTCTAATCTAAGTGATTAATTACATTTGAATATAAATAATTGCAGGTGTGGCAGTTGGGGCAGGATGGCAGACTTTTGTTGCATATGTGAACATTGGTTGTTACTATGTTCTAGGTGTTCCTTTGGGTTTGATATTAGGTTTCACTCTTCATCTGGGTATTAAGGTAACTCTAAATTTATGCTTTTTAGACAACGTGCTAATACTGTTCAATATATAATTCTTTAATTTATGTCTTTTGAATGATCTTTTGACGAATACGAATGATGAAGATGTTGGGATAACTCTCCAAATCCCACATCAAGTAGAAGAGGGTTTGGAGAAATATTTTCTCCCACATTACTTAGATGTAAGAGTGCGAAGGGGTATTCCCCCTATAAATAGGTTTTAAGCCCAAGTTATTTAGCATCACAAATCCTAGACTAACTAATTAGAGAGAGTGGGCTTGGATTTGTGAGAGAGGAGAGAGTTTTTACAATTTTATTTGTCCAAAAATTGTAATCTTATTTTAGTGGAGTTCATAGACGTAGGTCTATTGAGAGACCGAACCACGTTAAAAATTTCGTGTGTTGTTATTCTTTTCTCTATTATTTATTTTCTTGTGTGTATTTGATTGTGTGTTTGAGCCTCAACAAGTGGTATCAGAGCTAGAGTTTCATTCAAGGGAGGAGAATAGAGAAAGAATAGGAGCAAAGTTGCAGAGAAGATGTTGACTACGACATTAAAGTATGAGGTTCCATTGTTTGATGGAAAGAGTAATTTCACGCTATGACAGAGTACGATTCAAGACTATTTGGTGCAACAGGGTCTTAACATCGCTTTGGAAGATGAGAAGCCTAGCGGTATGAAAGATGGAGACTGGAGTACGTTTCAGAGGAAAGCTGTCAGCACTATCAGGTTAGCACTTGCTCCCCAAATTAAAATGACTGTGTTGAAAGAGACATCTCTTAAAGTTTTGTGGAAGAAGTTGGAGAGCACTTATTTGTCGAAGTCTTTAACTAACTGATTGTGTCTGAAGATGGATCTATATACTCTTAGAATGGATGAAGGAGGTAATGTTTATGACCACATTAATAATTTTAATCAGTCAGTTTGTCAGCTATTGAATTTGGGTGAGAAAATTGAGGAGGAAGAGCATCACTGCTTTTATTAGCATCATTGCCTAAATCTTTCAAGCCGTTGGTGCAAACGATGTTAGTAGAAAAAAATACTTTGCAATTGAATGATGTGATGACGATCTTGAAAGAAAATGAAAGGATGATGAGAGAAGATGATGATGATCCTCAAATACTCATAGCTGCAGGGAATGACGAAAGATGGAGGAATTGCAGAAAGGGTGATCGTGGTGGAAGATAGAAATCTTGGCCGAGAGACATGAGTATTGTTGAGTACTTTTATTGTGGAGAAATCAGTCACATGCAATCTCGCTGCCCACAGTTCAAGCAGGACTTGAGGAGTTTACAAGGTATGATGAAGGGAAATCAGAAAGTTGGTGATTCTTCAATTAATGTGGTTGAAGATTATAATGATGTATTGTTGACTGCTGCTAATGATCTTGTTGAAGATCATTATGGTTGGGTGTTAGATTCTGCTACTAACATGCATATTTGTAGAGATCGAGTTTGTTTTGTCACTTTGCAAGAAGAAGAAGAATTTGACTACATCCATATTGCAAGTAAACAAAAGTTGAAGATCGAAGGCGTTGGAAGAGTTCGCCTGAAGCTCCATAATGATGTTGTCAAAACACTTGCTGATGTGAAATTTGTGCCTACTGCAAAAGCCAATATAATTTCTTTGGGTGAATTGACATCTCTTGGGTACAAGTATGTTGGTGATGAAAATTTATGCAAGGTGTTTAGAGGTGACAACTTGGTATTGTAAGGAAGAAAGAAGGGAAAGAATATTTATTATTTGGATGGGTGTTCCCTTAACAATGAAAACAGCAGAACGAAAAAGATGAAGACTCCGAAGAGAGTTCAATTTTCTGAAAATGTTGAGATATGTGGGAATTTGGGTAGATGGAGAATTTGTTGGGATAATTCCCCAAATCACACATCAAGTAGGAGAGGGTTTGGAGAAATATTTTCTCTCATATTGCTTAGATGTAAGAGTGAAAATGTGTCTTCCCCCTATAAATAGGCCTTGAACCTAAGTTATTTGGCATCACAAATCCTAGGCTAACTAATTAGAGAGAGTGGGTTTGAGTTTGTGGGAGAGGAGAGAGTTTTTACAATTTTATCCGTCCAAAAATTGTAATTTTATTTTAGTGGAGTTCGTGGAAGTAGGTCTATTAAGAGACCGAACCACGTTAAAAATTTCACGTGTTGTTTTTCTTTTTTCTATTATTTATTTTTTTTTGTGGGTTTAATTGTGTGTTTGTGTCCCAACCGAAGAAACTGTCGATCAGTATTTGCAGTTGTAAAACGATAATGGTTGGTAATTTTTTTGATAGTTAGAATGGTTGGTAATTAAAATATGGAATTGTATAGCTCATACTTTTTTGCCCATTTTCGGGGGATTTGGTGCGGAAATGATGACAGGCACGACTGTACAGACTTGTATTCTTTGCTTGTTGGTCTATAAAACAAATTGGAACAAAGAGGTATGATTTTTGCTCTGATTGGCGATGCTTTTTCTTTTTTGTTGTTGAAATAGGTTCTGATACTTTTAACTAAAAACATTGTTTTTCTTGAAAAGCAGGCATCTATTGCGGAAGATAGAAATCGGGAATTGGGGAGGACATACAGATGCCAAAGAGAGCAACAATTGATAAGAGACAAAAACCTGAGTGTGAGAGGAAATAGTTTAGATGTTTTTCTGAAAATTGGGTTCGTCGAAGAAAAGATAGGTAGGAACTTAGGTATTTTTGTAGCGAGAACAAAACGGGAACTTTGATCTTGGCGAGGAGGAAGTTAATTTTCTGTAATTTGATTTAATCTCAATGGTGTAACTAAATGAAACTACCTTAAACAGCCATGTTTTTTGCTTCATTCTTTTCTGCAGCAATAAATTAACAAAATAAAAAAAGAAGCTGGTGCTAAATGTTAATGTATGGCCCGGCAGTTTTGATACTTGTGAAGCCAAATCTGAAACATCTTCAAAAAAAAAATTAACCGGAATAACACCTATACTATCTAAATTCTCTTTCTCTCTCTTTGGTAGGCTTGAACCCACAACTTCAAGGCATGATAGTGGAGGTCTTACCATCTCAACCAATCCACTTGGCTTCAAGGTAAATTTGAAACGACATCTTCGAAGAAATTTCATGTTTTGATGTCGACATGTCTAGTTCAAAGGCATGGCATTCAAATGACTACAAAATTTACAGTAGAAAACAAAAAAGACTACATAATTGATGTGAATGAATACATTAATAAGATTTTTTTTCTTTTAATTTTGTCTTGAAATCTTCATGGAATCGTTCTTGTCATGTCATATTTTTTCCTAGTTAGACTATTCAAATCATCTTTAACTCAATATTTCAACTTAAACCAAACAAACCTTTACTGATCAACCTAAACCATATGCAATCCTACTAAACCTCCCCCCCAAAACACCCAAATAGGCTGTCCATTTTGTTTTTTGATTTTTGGAGCGAAGAGATCATCGAGGTTGGAGTTGAAGGATATTAATATGACATGGGTTGACACCTACCTATGAAATCTAGTACGAATCCGAGACCCAAGTTCATATATAAAGGTCCAAGACCAAGGTAGTCCAATTTTTAGAAATTTTACCACTTGGAGGAGATAAAATTCAAGTTGTTTTGAAAAAGATAAGACTAATTGAGCATATTTTGAAAATTAGGAAAAAACATCAAGTAATTCACATTCAAACTCAAATACATCTAAAAATCCTCTCCTGAAGATCTCATCCATTTAAAGGTACGTTTTCACTGCTACAAACTATCTAAAATCTTTTCAAAATTTTTACTGATTTAAACATCATATTGCTCTCAAAGTACTAGTCCCCACCTCTGATATTTGTTTGTTTTGCAGGATTATGAAAAGTGTTTTGAATTCATTACCATTTGACTTCATTGTTACACCACCGTGAAAAGAAAAAATATGTTTGGTGGTGTCTGACTATGTGTGATTAGGAAGGATTCCATTTAAGGGGGAGGGGTGGACTCCTTTAAAATAAATTAAAACAACATTTCTTAATTTCTTACAAGGACAAATTATTATTTTTTCTAGTAAGAATTAAGAAGTGATAAAATGGAGAGAATATATCACACGTTGATGATGGCAAAAAAAAAATAAATGGCCCTAAAATTTCATAATTAAGACTACCGAATCCGAGTTTTTCTCCATCACTAATTTTAATAATTTTATTTAGTATAAACCCAATTCAGGTCAACAGCCTTTTAATACGACCTTGATGACTGTATAACGACCTCGAGAAGAAGAGCTGGTAAGATGCCTTACAACATAAAACTTTTCCGGACGCACTAGTGACTAGCTCCTACTTAGTTAATGGAAATTACTCGTTGTTTTAACGAACAAATAAACCAATATGATTATAATTAGATTATGTCTCTTATCTGTAAGTGAAATAGTTTATAACAACCAATTTTTATGTATGTTACATATTATATTCTTTAAAAAACATAGTAATTTTTTTTATTTTTTGTATAATCTACTTGGGTAATTAATTTATTATAAACAGACTAGCTTAGTTAGACAGTTAAATAGGATGGGAGGCTTTTTCATTGAAAAAAAAAATAGTTCAGTAAAAGATTCCCCGATACTTGAACGTGTGGCTTATATATAACGGTGGATTTTTCATGCAAAGTCACATCCTGCCCATTACGTACTCAACTTCTCTCTTACTTTAGATAGAATGGAGGATTCTCGTCAACAGGCACTTCTCTCTCCTGTAGATGATCAACATCACCTTCCACCAAACAACACCTCATTTACCACCGCCTTCGTCCCCGGCGCCGATGACATCTCTCCGATCACCGGCGTTCGTATTTTCCTTAGAGAATTCTACAAGGAGTTCATTAAGTTCTGGTACATATCCAGTTCCGCCATCTTCACAATGATATGCCAATACTCCCTCGGTGCCATTAGTCAAATTTTTCTCGGCCACGTCAGCGCCATGGACCTTGCCGCCTTCGCCATCGTGAACTCGGTCATTAGTGGCTTCTCCTTGGGTATCATGGTGATTCATCAAAATATAATTCATTAAATAATTTTCAATATTTATATCTTACATCTTGTTGAACTGAAGGAAAATTTATAAGAAGAATATAATGGAATCTGAATCAGTTAAAATTTTTTGACTTGTTTAGTAATCTTGTATATATATTTTTCAGTAATCTTGTATATATATGTTTGTGAGTTCTAATGGCGGAGTTGAATTGAATAACAACAGTTGGGGATGGGGAGTGCACTGGAGACGCTATGCGGGCAAGCGGTTGGAGCAGGGCAGCTTGACATGCTTGGAATATACATGCAGAGATCGTGGCTCATTCTAGTTTCAACCTCATGTATTCTAAGCTTGATGTACATTTTCGCGGCTCCAATTCTAAAACTGATTGGGGAGACAGAGGCTATATCAGAGGCAGCAGGGACACTTGCTCTGTGGATGCTACCACTGTTGTTTGCTATGGCTCTCAATTTTCCAACGCAGAAGTTCTTGCAGTCTCAGAGCAAGATCATGGCAATGGCCTTTATAGCCGCTGTGGCATTGGTGTTGCATGTCTTGTTCAGCTGGTTACTGATCGTCAAGTTAAAGTGGGGAATGACGGGTGCTGCAGTGGTGCTGGATGCTTCTTGGTGGCTTATTAATGTGTTGCAATTTTTGTATATTGTGAGTGGGACTTGTGGTGAAGCCTGGAGTGGATTCTCTTGGAAGGCTTTCCATAATCTTTGGGGCTTTGTTAAGTTGTCTCTTGCATCTGCAGTCATGCTCTGGTAAGTCACTTATCTTCATTATATATAATTCATCTGCAATTAGGGATGATTTTCCAATAACTACATGGAATAAACTTAAAAGATCAATGGAATGCGGTATCTTCTACTCTCTTTTTTTTGAAGAAAATAAAAAAAAATAAAGTGACAAATGGTCATTTTCATTTATTCCAAAAATTAACTCCAAGAGAACCAAGAAAACCATGTTAATTGGTTTTATTGATACTGTATATTTAGAACATCACCAACAAGGTGATTAGGCAAAGGCGGTATGATAAGGTGCCTTCTAGATTTCTCTGCTGAAGATTTTTTCAATTATCTCATTTTTTGGATCAATTATAGATCTTGACTGTATGTTTGTTTGTGGTGTATGTATATTGCATTATTTAATACACTGCAAAAAAAGGTGATTTCCGATGGAAAAAATCCATAGGCAAAAAAAGGAATTCCGCTGGTAAATATATTGACAATTTGGTGCTCATGGCCCGAGCTTCCCAACCTCAAAAAGAAATTAAAAAAGTCAATGCTCATTTTTGTCTTATTATTTCAAGTAAACTGTAGAAATAAATTATATAATAAAAAAATTAATATATTTTTTTAAAAGTACAATACTACGAGCAATTTGTCAATCATCGACGGATTCCCACGGATAGCAAAGTTGGTCGTTTTTTACTGGTCTCCGACGGATTGCCGACAACTAGCTGTCGGGACGGCCCGACGGTATCCATCGGTAAGCCAATTAGCAACGAACTGATCTTACGTCTGCGGTCTGTCGCTAAATCTGTCGGCATCTACACGTAGCCAAATATATATATATGGTGAAAATATTTTGAAATAATTTATTATGATTTAAAATTGTGCAGTTTAGAAGTATGGTACTTTATGGCATTGATACTGTGTGCTGGATATCTAAAAAACGCAGAAGTTTCGGTCGATGCTTTGTCGATATGGTGAGTCTTCTTAACCTTGCAACATTAAAACATCTATTTAATTCCCCCCCTCCCCCCTTCTTGACATGCTCTCCTTTTTTCCACAAAAGTTTGACAGAACCATGAAAAATAATTAAAAAGCTACACATTAGCTTGAAGAATGGTGTGGTTATTTGCACAAGATTGTCAATTGACAATTGATATTATCCACTAAATTATTGTTATTCTCTATTGTTTATTTGATCTGCAGCACAAGCATATTGGGGTGGACACTAATGGCAGCCCTGGGAATGAATGCAGCCATAAGGTTTGTCAAGTACATCAACATGATTAATTAATAATTAAACATTAAGGAATTAGAGTGAACAATATTAGAATTACGAGTGAAATTGATGTTGCAGTGTAAGAGTATCAAATGAGCTAGGAGCAGGTCATCCAAGGGCGGCAAAATTATCATTACTGGTAGCCGTTGTATCATCAATCATCGTCGGTCTCATCCTCGCTCTCATTCTAATCATCGCAAGAAATGGCTATCCATCTTTATTTTCCAACGATTCTGAGGTTCAAGAACTCGTGAAAGAGCTAACACCATTACTGGCAATTTCCATCGTCGTTAACAATATTCAACCTGTTCTCTCTGGTAACTACTAAAGTTTCCTGAAATTTCAAAAACTTAATTGGTTTCAAAGACAAGGCAGTCATCTTGGAAAGAAATTTTGTAGGTGTAGCGGTTGGAGCTGGATGGCAAGCTTTTGTGGCATATGTTAACATTGGTTGTTACTATGTGTTTGGTGTTCCTCTGGGTGTGATTTTGGGTCTCAAACTTGATCTGGGTGTTAAAGTAACTCCATATCTGTTTATCCCGTTTCAGGTTACGTGCTTTTTGAGAAACTATTATGGAACCACCCATACATGCCTCATATTTGTGTCATCTTTTTCAGGGGATTTGGTACGGAATGCTGTCAGGTACAGGTGTACAGACTTGTGCTCTTTTCTTGATGGCCTATAAAAAAAATTGGATCAAAGAGGTAAGTTCCATTCTGATTCTGACGCTGCTCCAGGAATTTCTGTGAATCTGTTTTCCAAGTTTACCAAACTCAAGTTTACATCCTTTCCTTTTGCATGAAATGCAGGCTTCTGTTGCTGAGGACAGAATCAGGAAATGGGGAGGAAATATAGGTTCCAAAGAGAGCAACATTGCAGAAGCAGCGGAAACCTGAAAGTGAGAAGAAATTGAAAAAAAATTAGATTCTTTGAAGAAGAATTGGCATGACTTTTTTTAGGAAGTTTTAGTGGCTAGGAAAAGAAGGGGAACTTGCTCTCGGCAAGAAAGACGTTTTCTCTTATTTATCTCGATTGTATTGTATTGCTGTGCGGAAACAAGCTAAAAAGCATGGCGACTTTATGCTTCTTAAAGCCTTTGCCACAATAAAAGTAGCAAAATAACATTTAATATAGAAGTTCTTGCCAATAAATGGCTGTGGCTGTTTTTACCAGTGTGATGTCTAGTAATAGAAAGCTTTAAAGAACTACAAATGTGATATACCATGAAATGACCATTCGAAGGTTTTTTTTTCCCTCGTATTAATTCTTTGAATGTCCACCGTATTAATAACTGAACTCTCTGTTTTTTTTTTACTGAGCAGAATAGTGTGCTCTGAACAAATATAAAAAGTAATGTCTGTTATTAATAATAATTATCTTGCTGTACTTTTACGGAAGCTTAAATGAGTCTTTAGAAATGTAGTGTTGCGTTAAACATGATTCAATTTAACTGATTCGATACTTATGTAGAATGATCGTTTCTTTAAAAAAAAATAAGTAATGTAGTGCAGGGTTTTTTTTTGAACCAATTAAGGGTATTACGGCGCTATACTTTTAATAATTAGGTTTTCTTTCACGTGATTAATCATAAAATCATGAACCTTACCAACCACCACTTAGTTTTATGTTGGAATGAACCCAACGAAGGTTAACAGTCTTTTAATTACCTTTGACTAGGTATAAAGATTTAAAGGACCAGTAAGTGCCACGTGTAGAACGCTTAACTTTAATTAACCTATGTTAATT
>CAODLS011247401.1:0-10494 GCA_948243855.1 Flueggea neowawraea
CAGATTTACAATAATGGCACATATAGTTTCAAAATTGCAAGAATAAAATTTTTTATTTTTAATTTGTAAGAATACCACTACTAAAAGTTTGAACTTTAAAAATGCCACATATATAAGTAGGATATTTTAAGGTAAATGACTCTTTGAGATCTCTAGTGAAACTTTTAGAAAACCTCTGAAGACCTCAAATGGAGACTCGTAAGGACCCTTGGATACTTTCAGTGAAGCGTCTCTAAGAGACTTATAGATACCTTCAGTAAATATTTTAAAAGACCTCTGAAAATCTCCAGTGAAAATTCTTGGAGACCCCTAGAGATCTCCAATAAAGCCTTTAGAAGACATCTGGAGACCTTAAGTGGAGACTTCTACCCTAGAAAATATTTTCAGTTCAAATCATCAGAAGACACATAAGTTGGGAATCATTTTTCTTTATTCATATCTTTGAAATAAACAGTAATTAGATGTAAGCACATAATTATTGAACAAACTTAATTAATATATAGACTTAATCAAATAAAGAAAGAGCATTAATTGATTATTGAAGAAGAGAGTAACTTGAAAAGAGAAAGCTGGAGGAGCAGAAGAAAGGGTGGAGTAGGTGCTGGATGTCTCTGTAGGTTTGTTTTTTGCTGGTTGGTGCCCTAATTATAAGGATGATTTCAGTATTATAAAATTTTATTAGGAGTATTTTAGAGATGTAAAATTGATAAACCACCAATAACTATCATTTTCATAGTTTGCAAAACTATTAAGATTCATGGTTTCTAAGCCATGGAAATCCATGGAAAAACACACTATGAATCTGTGAAAATTAAAACAAACAAGAATTTAACCATAATGCACTTTATAAAACCATACCTCATCGTCAACCAAACAAGGTATAAAGGCTGTTAGGCGCTTGCTCTGTCGTGCTTCGGTTGTCAATAAAACCGCGGGTTATGCCAGTTTGGTTTGGTTACTAAAATGCCCAATTCATGGTTTCTCACATACCTACCTGGAAACCACTTTTTTTAAGAAGTTATTTTTTTTTATAAATTATTGTATTTATTTTCACTAAAAATTAAATTCACAAATTTTTAATATTAGAGTTAACTTTAATACTAATAAATTGCAGTATATAAAAACCACTTTATTGTACCCATCAATGAATATAGCGATTGACATTTTAAAAAATAAATATAGCTATTGAGTATAATTTTTGAAAAAACTCAAAAAACAAAAAAAATGATTGAGAATCCAATGATGGCAAGGTCAAGAAGCTAAAGAAATTTGGAATTGATTAAATAATAAGGTTAGGTTAATAATAAAATAATGAAGTTTGGTTTTGTTTTATTTACATTCATTTTATTTGCTTGCAACGATAATTAAAATTTGTGATATTTAATAATAGAGTTAACGCCATTATCAATAAATGAACAACTTTGTTGTAGAATTTACTTTATCCTACCCATCAATAAATGTTATCATTGAGAATAATTTTCGATGAAACCCAAAAAACAGAGAAAAATGGATGGGTTAAATGATGCGGTCGAGAAACTAGAGAAAATTGGGGTTGATTAAATGAGGAGGTTAGGTTAATAATATCATAATGAAGTTGGGTTTTGTTTTGCTCCACTGTTTAGGAATCACAAACAAGGAAAGTCAAAGAGGAAATGATAAAGACGGGTTAGGCATGTGAGGTGGAATTGGCATGACATTGATAATCATAAGGTGAAAGGCTTCACTTCGCAGATATGTCGTAAGTCGTAACTTCGCAGATATGGTCAAAGGTTTAACTTTAGCCCTATGATTTGTAAAAAAGCACAATTAAGACCCTACCATTTTAAAAAAGGCTTGCTTTTGGCCTCACTCCGTGATGGACATTAACGGCAATTACCGGACGTTAACGGACCTAGATTGTTGGCACGCTTTTGGCCACACTATTTTTTTTTACTCAAGTTTAACACAGAAACCAAACTAAAACTAACTAAAACTCAAAACCACACAAAAATCAAAATCAAACATCTGCTCTCTCCACTCTATTCACATTCTCTCTTTTTAATTCCACCACCAGATCCTTATCTTTCTCTGATGTCGCCAGCTATAACAATCAACTCCACTACCAGATTTCTCTCTCTCACTTTATCGATCCTAACTATAGCCACCACCAAACCTTTCATCAAATCAAACTTAATACACCCAAAACTAAAAGTATATGCACCCACCAAATTAAATTCACAAACACCCACAAAATTAAAGTAGTGGATTTCAAAATTGATTTGAGCAGTGTATATGGTGGTGTTAGATGCAACGTTTTTGAAATTTGCCTTATGAAGTTTGATTTCAATGATGGTGGTGATGGGAAGAGAGATGGGTTTAGGTTATTTTTTCGGGTTTTAGTTTCAATGTAGATTCGAGTTTTGGTTGGTTTTGGTTTGCAATTTGTGTTAATTTTGAGGAAAAAATCGTGTGGCCAAAAGTGATTTCTTTTGTCAAACATTAAGGCCAAAAATTGAGCCAACAAACTTGACCTATTAACCTTCGTTAGCTACCGTTTATGTTTGTCACAGAGTGAGGCCAAAAACGAGCCTTTTGAAAGTGTTAAGGTTAAAGTGAAACAAAGATAATGTTAGGGTCTTAAGTGTGCCTTTTTGCAAACCATAGGACATAAAAGTGAACCTTCAATCCTTCCAATAAAGCTTCCCAAATAAGCAAAAGCTATAGGGTTAATAACTATTGTATCTTGAGTTATATTATAATCTCTTATTCAATCTCTCAATTTTAAAAGTCTCATATTACGCTTCTGCTTATATATAGTATTACCCCAGAACAAATGTTTAATATCTAAGTTTAATATTATAGGTTTTGCAAAGAGCATTTATATGTAAACTTGAAAAAACATATACTAGAATTAAGCGTAAAATATCTGTTCTAGGCTGACACTATGTACAAACAGAGATATAATATGAAACTTTTTAAAATTAAGAAACTGAATAGGAGATTACAGCATAACTCAGAGACGCGATAGTAATTGGCCCAAAGCTATACATATCTCACGGGCATCATATACCAACTCCAGTCAACATCTTAGTTCACTGTAAATTTACGACATAAATTTGACTAGTATTATGTGCGATTTATAAACATTGAAAAATTGACAACAATTCATAAATTCATTTGCGATAATGAGAACTTCTCATTTTCATAGGAATTTTCCAAGATAGCTCATTACTTTATTAAGTTTCACATAATATCAAGAAAACTCATACGACACACTAAATTTTTGTAACTATAGTTAGACCTGCCATGGTTTATGAATCATTGGTTCTGATTCACGAATCATCAATTCAGGTTTAAAAAAAAGTGTTGAATTTGAACCATACTGCTCAAAATCAGTTCTAGGTAGTTTAGTTCTGATTCGATTCCAGACCTAGTTTGAGACGGTTTAATTCATTCGTTCCAACCAAACAATTTGACGGTTCAAACCTTTTTTCTAATTTTTTAAAAATCTTTTTCAACTTTGAAATTGAATTTAGTTGAAAGAATTAACAATAATATATAAATAATGTAATATTTTTTTCTAACTTTTTTTTAATTCATTTTGGTTCAACCAGTTGTTAAATCAGTGATTCAACTACTGGTTGAACTATTAGTTTGATGAAAATTGGCCCATTGAACCATTAGTTCAATGGTTTTCAAAATTCTAAACCTTAATCAGACAGACTTTAAGGTTCTAGTCCCAATTGGAGGTCGATTTCAGTTCGGCCGATTTTAGTCTTGTTTTTAACGAGCTGGTTTGGTATTGCAACAATATTATATTTATTTAATTGAATGCGAATATTTCAGTAATGAACTTGTAATTCAATAATATGATTTCCATTTTTAGCATTAAAATTCCAACAATTGATTTTTGCTAGAAATCATATTGAAAATGTTTGATTTGAGTTAAGTTAAAATTAAACGGTTCAAATTAATATATAACTCAATCTTTAAAGTTTCAATCCAAGACTTTGATTCTTGGGAGAAATCATATTGAAAAGAAAATTTGAATCCAATTGAAAATCAATGGTTCAAATAGAAGTCAAAGTTTAAAGTTTCAATTTAAATTTAGTGCTATTTTGTTATTGAAAATATTGGGTAGTAAATAGAAAGAAATCAAAGGCTTGGAAACACATTTCATATCATCAATGTTAATAAGTTTTTTCTTTTTTTAACAGTGTTCAACGTTAACAAGTTTGAATTAGAATTTTTGAAGACCCCAATTAACTCATAGTATGAAGGAACCAAATCTTTCGAAGATCATGATCAACATAATTGAAACAAAAATAACTCAGAAATTTCCAACAATTCACTGTGTTAAAGGCATATTCATTCTACATCAACCTTCACGTTTTAATCATGGTTAAAGAACGGACCATAAGGATTCAATTTTCGACAAAAACATAAAGAATAGATCATAAGGGTTCAATTTTCGGCAAAAATAGGCAGAAAATGGGAAGGTCACATTTCAGCTATAAAAGTTTAAAATTTTGATTTTTGCTAGGATTTGATTAAAAATAAATAAATTGAGTTGAAATGAATAATTCAAACAAAAGTAAAAGTTTAAAGTTTCGATCAAATTTGGTGCTAGTTTTGATACTGAAAATATTGGTTTGTAGTAAACAGAATTCTGAGGCTTATAACCACATCTCATCTCATATCTTTAAGATTTTCCCAGGTATGAAATAGAATTTGGAAGATCTCAATTAACTCATCATACCAAGATCCTAATTTTTTGCGTGTCATCGACAACATAACTGAAATTAAAATATATCAAAAACTTCACAATTCACATTAAAGGTATGTTTGGTATGGGGTTATAAGGGGATAAAAATTACAACAGTAATATTTAACCCTTTTTAATTAGTGTTTGGTAACAATCCTTAACTATTTAGGAGAGTAATTTTTTCCCTTTTTTTTGGGAGTAACTGTTACTCTTAATTCCACATGGGGTAAAAGTCAATAATGAAAAAAATTAAAAACACGAAGCACACATTCTTTCTCCACAAAACGCACGTTCTTGTCATTCCATCTATCTATTCTCTTCTCCTCAACTCTTCTGGTACGTGATTAAATCAACCAATTTATTTTCTTCCATCAATCATCAATCACGTTGGTTTATATTTCTAGTTAGGCAATTTGAGTCTGGGTTGGGTTTTGAATTTGTACGACTTGTGAGAGAATTCTGTACTCGACTATGCTTTATCTCTTGTTGCTAATTTACTGGAGCACATTTTCTCTATTTGTTTTCCATTCGATTATAGGCTGCTAAATGAGAAATTCTTCTTTCAATGTTCCCTAGGTCCCTTTCCACTCTGTTTGCCGTTGTATTGGTGTCATTGTTGCCTTCTCATTCTTGATGTGGGAAAGAAAAAATATTGGTGTTATTTTGTTTAATTGGCTGTGCTAATGCATAATGCATGGGAGATTGTTTCAATTATTCCATAATGCATGATTCCAATTTAAGATCTAATAATATAATTAAAGAAGAAAGTATATATCAGCTTTCAAGTTTTTGGAACTTATGTATATAGCTCATGGTTACATACTTTGATTATTGTGTCTCTTTTACTAACTCAGTTAGAATTTTTATGTTGAATTGAGTTTTACGTTGAACCATGCACTTGTACAATTAATTGGTTATATGGAAGAGATATATATTAGCATTTATCTAAAAACAATATAATAAGTGAATTTATATTAGGTGTAATCTTGCTGAAGATTTATCAATCTTTATAGTCCTACTAAGCAATAATACAAAGAGACAAGTTAATGCCTGCGTATGGTTGTAAAAGCCACTAGATGATAATTTAGATTTGAAGTCATAGTATTATTGTGGTGATTGCAGCAATGGACTGTTGGGTTTGAAGCTTGAAAAGACATGATTTTGCTTAAGAGACAAAGATGGTCTGTAATTTAGAGGGAGTAGGATTTTGCTTTTTAAGTTGTTTTCGTTAACAAAAATTGTGGGAAGATTATTTGTGAGGATTTTTTCAATAAGGGTCTCTGCCAATGTCTGTTTTAAATTCATCTGTCTCATTTTTTTCCTCGTCATTGCAAATACGTGGTTTTGTTGACAACCCCTGTACGTTGCCTAGAAGAAAAACTTGGGTTAAGGTAACTTATAAATATTTTTGTGTCTTTTTTTACTTGAAATTTTATTTTATAATTTTCATGTGTATTTTTTTTTCCAATTAAGATCATTTCTTCTTAAAAAGAGTCACAAATATGGAAAAGGATTGTGAGGAAAACTTTTTTCCTTTATATGATATTTTTGGAAAGATACATGCCAAGGATAGAGGTATTGGAACAAATGTTGCAAGTGCTATGGATAGAGACATTGAAGAAACTAATCAAATGGGTTGTTGTATGAATGAAAGTCCTATTTTAGATGAAGAAGAACCCATTAAAGAACCTATTAATGTGCAAGTAAAAGGTAATTCATCAAAGCTAAGTAACCAAAAAAGGAAGCAAAAAGATATTGTGAGATTGCAATGAATGTTCAGAGAAATGGTGTAACAATTGTGGAAAGTAATAATGAATATGTAGCACAATTAGTAAATGTCCAAAATAGAGAAAATAAGGCAAAAAATGATAGGAGTCTTCTTCGCGATGCACTTGGATTAGTTTTTAAATTGAGTAAGACTGATATACGACATGCAATGAGGAAAATGATTGATGATGATATTGCCATGTTTAATAGTCTGTCAAACGAGGAGGAAAAATACACATTCGTGCACTTGGTCCTCGGTCACATATAATTTCTTCCATGGTGTTATTTAAATTATATATTGTATTTAGTCACGTAAATCAGTTTTCTTTTATGATGCAAATGATGTTGCAATGTCAAATATAATAACTTTTTGGCACTTGGTTATACATTCTGGTAATATTTTAGTTAAATGGTGTTTACTTAATTTTTTATAATAATTTTAATTTATTTATTTACAATAATTATTAATATTTTATTATTTTAGTGTAGTTAATTATATGTTTACCCAATAAAAGAAACTATTATTGGGTTAGTGATTCATTAATGCAACTAAACAGTATGAATAAAGAGAATATTTGCCCCCATATTAATTAGTCTCTTAATTGTTACATCTACAAGTTTTCACCCCTTTACTTTTACCCTTATACTATACCTACCGTAAAAGAAAAATGACTTCAACAAGAATGGAGGGGAATTTAGATTTGGTGACACTATTGAGCTATATATTCACATTATAGATGCCTCAAACCATTTAAATCGAGTCTAAACAACATACCAAAATTAGACCGCTCATTGAGTTGCTTGACTCTTTAGTGATATTTGCTTGAAAAGTTGTCTTAATTTATAATACGCTTGTTGCATTTTCCATAGTGAGTTGAGATCCTCTCCAATCTTTCGAAATCTTTAAGTTTTTCAGTGAACAACAAAACAATAATCCAATTATTTGATTCGTTCAGCGTAACAAATTGAGGAAGTGCTTGTCCAAATTTAACAAATCAGGGCTTTTGGATATCAAATTTGATAATAGACCTTTTTGTCCATGGAAGTTGCATGGGAATGGCTTTGGAATTTCATAGGAATGGACAACAACAAGATGTGAAATGTCTCGACGCTTCAACTGACCTCACACGCTCCATCATCTAACCAGGGTGTTTTTTCCCTTCTTATATATTTTTCACTCTTATCTCTGCATATTTATCTTCCACCTCATTAATTTATTTGTATCCTTCCAAATGAAAGACCAATCTTAATCTTTCTAGAATCCTCCATTAATCGGTTTATTAATGAGCTTCATTTTGTGCTTCAATTGATTGGGCTTGCTTAGCCCCATAAAAAGTCATATTCATTAGTTAACTCGATAACTGATTCCATTCATTAACGTATGAGTCGACTCACTTTTCCAACACAGCTCTTTTAGATGTTGAAGCTGATGGAGCTTCTTGTCTAGAGAAGTTTCAATAAATTAGAAATTAATTGAAAAAAAATTAAATAAACTCAAGCAAAATAAATTAAGGGCTTGCTTGGTCGATGGTTAGTTAGTGGGGAAGTGTGACTTCTCAATAAGTTAGAAAACTTCCTTTACTTGGTTGAACAAAGGAAGTTGAACTTTCCAAAGAGTCAAAGGCTTGACTTCCCTTTGACCTCGGGAAGTAACTTCGTGAGGGGGGTCAGGAAGTTCAACTTCCTTAGCTGATACAATTGTTTTTGTGAATATATCTTCAAATATTATTTACTTATGAATTTCAATTAATTTCTAAAAAAATTAATAATTATTTAATAAATAAATTTTTAACTATTTTATATAGATAAATTTTTAATTTTTTTTAATTTTTTTTTAAAAAATATATTTTACATGAAATATTATATATGATATATTTTTTATTTAATTAAATAAATTAATTTTTGTCAAACTTAAAAAATTAGTCTTAATTATAGATTCGTATGAATATTAACTATAATTTTATTTGCTAATTGGAGATATATTTATGTAATAAAATAAATATTTTTTATTTAATTTTTCATATTATTAATTTAAATTTAATAATAATAAGGGTATTATTGTTTTTTTTAACCAACTTCCTGGGAATTGCAATTTTTAACCAAGCACAATAAGTTACACTTTCCAAAAATTTAAAATTACAACCAAGCACATTTGTATATTACCAAAAAATGACTTTTCAAAAATTGACTTCCTGGGAAGTTGAACCAAGCAAGTCCTAAGTAACTTTAGTAAAAGAGTATACATTTATGTATACTACCTTTAACTTCTTAAACTCTTCAAAATTTGCCATTTTTTCTTTCTTCCTTCTTTGATGAATTGCAAAATATTATTGATGAGAATATATATATATATATATATATATAGAGAGAGAGAGAGAGAGAGAGAGATAACCGGGAGACATAGAAATAAAGGCATTATTTCAAAAATTTTGGCTAGACAAGATATGCCTTATTTACAGGATAGAAGACCTGTTGATATGGTCTTCAACTCATTAGAAATAGCTTCAGGCAACCCTGTTACCATTATATGAAAATATTATAATTTATTGGATCAAATCTCATAACCTTAGCCTAACTTTGTTTTACAGGTGAAATGAAATAAAATAACATGAAATTAAAAAAATTACATTGGCTAATGAATTGATATTTTGGTATGTTCATGTTATAATTTAAAATCTTTCATATTTGTACCAATGAATCTCTTGTTTTGTACAACTTGAAAATTAGAATAATTTGTCCCGTCAAAACTGTAGGAATAATTTGTAAATTATTGTTAGAATACCCTTGGCTTTGTAAATTAAAATTATTTTTACAAGGACCATGGCTTGGATAAAATTTTCCACGTAAAAATAGGCTTTGCAATTATTTGTAAATAAGATATTGAGCTTGCATGCGTTTGCAAACGAATGATTTTAATTTTGGGGAGTTTTTTTTTTAAACATATTAGAAAACTAATCCGCCTATGTCAAGTTATGGATGAAGTGCAAACTCGAATTGAAATGAATATTCAATTGGGTTGACCACTAAATGAGCTTAAGTAAACCTATTATTTGGGTTTGGAGATAGACTCTTAGTCATTTTAGGAGAACCCAACTACTGGTCAATATATAAGGCTAACTCAAAACTCTAATCCAAGAGTCTATAGAAAACATGTAAAAAATTCTCATCTCTTTGGTGTGTGTGCTATCGACCTTGGTATGTAGAAGATGTCGTTTTTCTTTGCACACTCACTCCCACTTATAAAAAGATCGTTTTCGTAGCTCTTAGGTTACAATTACATGTCGCGTTCTCATCGTTCCAACGAAGATAATTCATGACGACTAGCAACAAGTTGTTCCTTTTGTATCTAATTGAGTTCTTCCACTATATGTATCAATATAGATTCTCGATCATCTGTTTTGCTAATTAATTTATTATTTATTCTTAATTAAATACCTCCATGACAAATTCTTCATTTGGGTCATTTAAAAAAAACCATTATAACTAACATTTGTAAATAAAATCTAAAAAAAATTATAGAATTCATTTATACCTGTCACGACCCATTTCCGGGGCCGCGACCGGCGTACGAAATGAACCGTCTATAGGAGCCCGGCTCATCCCGCACAAGCCTCATAGTACAAAACTTATACCCCAAACATCATATTTAAATAAATATGATAACAATTAAAATATAATCTTTGTTTATTAAAAACAAATCATACATAGTATTAAGTGCGAAATTTAATTTCAAATTAAATCATTTGAAATGTCAGAAACCTAAACACGACCCACAGGAATCCGGTGTGTGGAGCATCTAACAAATCAGACAAATGGGCCCGGTCAAAAGGGCATTGACCTCAACATCAAAATCCCTCACTGAGCATCAAAAGCCAACGAACAAAATTTCTCAGAGTCACCTGCAAGATGATAATAACAGGAGACAAACAAACAAAGAAAAAGGGTCAAACCCTGTGAGTGAGGGACAACACTCCAGATTGCCT
>CAODLS011247498.1:0-19484 GCA_948243855.1 Flueggea neowawraea
TCTTCCTATTTTAGAAGATGTGTGCCGAATTCTTATCCTAGTCACACTAGGATTTGCTTTCCTTGTCCTACAAGAATAAACACTTCCTAATTAATTTTGTCACATACAAATTAGGGTTTTTATTTTCCTTGTCAAACAAGAACAAAACTCATAATTATTCATGGACTCCTAATTAGTAATTGCTTGTGCCGAATTCATCCTTGTCACACAAGGAAAATGATTCTTAAAAAATAGGAAAGAGGAGCCGAATTTCTCCCTCCCTTTTTAGGTTTGTGTGCCGAAATTTCTCCCTCCAATTTAGGTTATGAAAGGCCGAAAATCACATGGGTTTTATTAATATTATTGGCATTTTAATTATATGTTACATTATCATAAAATAAATCACTCACATGGGCCGAATCATGTCACACATAATTAAATAATTATAACCATGATAATTAGTGATTCATATTAAAAGCCCATTACATTAATGGACTATATATTAAATCTTATTTAACATATAAATTATAAAACACTGAATCATTATTGATTAATCAAATTAATAATCTTAATAATTCAATTACTACAAAGAGATAACCTTTGTAACCAATCCAGATATTTATTGTGTGTGATCATGTAGGTTCATTCAATGTTGGCAATGAGCCTAAAATTATTTTAAAATCCATAAATCATAATTGGTCTCTAGCAAGACATTATGATTACCCAAATTGAAATGAATGTCAATTACAAATCAACATAACCTAATTACAACATTGTACAACCCTTTGTCTCTCGATATTAGAATTAGCTTAAGGCATGGAATGAGTCACCCATATTTATGCTAAAACATTTTCTTGATCTATAAGTGATCATGACTAAGTCAAACAAATGATAACATTCATCACTTTGTTTGGGTGTGGCCACACACTACTCAGTTTCACACAAGGAAAATGTTTCCTAAAAAATAGGAGAGTTGGTCAAATTTCTTCCTCCCTTTTTAGGGGTTGGATGCCAAATTTTCTCTCTCCCATTTTTAGGCTTATTGTGCCAAAATTATGATGGGTATTATTAATGTTATTGGACTTTTAATTATATGGTACATTATCATTTAATAAACCACTCTTATGAGCCAAATTATGTCACACATAATTAATTACCCATAACCTTAATAACTAGTGATTTAAATTAAAAACTCATTACATTAATGGACTATGTATTAAATCTTATTTAATGCATTAAATCATAAAATCTTGAATTATTATTGATTAATCAAATTAATCATCTTAATAATTCAATCACTAAATCCAGTTTGTTCTTGTGTGTGACCCAATAGGTCAACTCGAAATTGGCAATGAGCCTTTGTCCCAAACCTTTGGGCCCAAAGTCCATAAGTGGTATCTAGTAATACATTATGGTAACCCAAAATCGAGTGGATGTTGGTGATCCAAGTTGACCTTTCATAGTCTGATGTTTAATCTTTTTATCACACGATATCTTATCTAAGCATAAGGCATGATCACATGTCAACCTTATATTCCTTAGCATATTTCTTGATCTTCAAGTAGATTGATATGACGAATGACATTGATAAACCCTTTTATCAATTCATTCGAGTATGCATACATTCCATCAATCATACTCATCAAATGGCAAAGAGATATCACTCTTCTCAAGAGGAACAAATTCATCACCTTCACTATCACTCCTCTACATGATTTATGACATATCTAATCATAGCCTTTATTATTACCCTGTTACGGATAACGTTTGACTAAGTCAAAATATGTGATTCCTCATGTAGGAGTCAATAGTGAGTTTCAGTAAGAGGACTTAAACATCACCACTGCATGAAAGCTTCTTTGTAACAACGATCCATGAAGAGCTTTCACAGCGGGCCAGTCCAATACATGTTCCCCAACATGTATCTATGTTCTAAGTTGATATCTCATATCCATAATCAGTAAAATGTGATTATCTACTTAGCAACATACTAATCTTAATTCATTATCATTCAAATGATAATGATCGATTAAGGAAATTTAGAATAGTATTCTTTTTTATTCTTATGGTTTTACTATCAAGTCACACACTTAATGGTACAAGGAAGAACAAACTATTCATGGAGTTTTATCTTCATAAAACAAACAATATTTCATAGAAAAAAAATCCATCTTTATTAATTAGACCAAAATGACAATGTATACATTATTGGGCTAGGGCACAAAACTAACAATCCTTACAAATAGTAAGTCGTTGAAAATGCCTTCCATAATCAATGCTCGTCAAGGCCTTGTTCGTCAATGTGTAGTTTCTTCCTTTGCAGGATGCACTCGATTACCTTGGTGAGGCGAAGGTGGATAATTGTGGTATCCATATTTTGGCTATGGTTTGACTTAACATGGCTATCAAAATGGTTTTGGGCTTAGGGCATAAAAGAGATTTAATGCCGGGACAAAAGATGTCAAAATCCTTAGAAATACAAGAGTTATATATGATATAATTGAAAAAAGTTTTCTACCTAAATAGCTAAGGTTATGGACTAGCTCAAGTGACTTAACTTTGAGTGAAATATGGATCTTATACCCACTATGTTAAATTAACTTTATGGATGTTAATTTTAGTGGGAGTATTCAACAAGACCTCTTATTAATCTTTGCATATTTTGTATGTAGATATAATAGCAACAAACAACAACACATCAACCTTTACTTTGCGATCGATCCTTAAGAAGGATAAACTGAATGGGACTAACTTTCTTTGATTGGTCTCAAAAATTAAGAATTGTTCTTAACCAAGAAAGGAAGAGTTATGACCTCGATATAGCGTTCCCTGATGTACCTCCATCCAATGCCCCAAGAGCACAAAAGGATACTTATGAGAAGTATTTAAATGACAATGAGCCTAAAATTAATTTAAAACCCATAAATAATAATTGGTGTCTAGCAAGACAATATGATTACCCAAATTGAAATCAATTTCAATTACGAATCAACACTACCAAATTACAACCTTATATAACCATTTGCCTCTCGATATCAAAATTAGCATAAGGCATGGAATGGGTCACCCCTATTTATGCTAAAACATTTCCTTGATCTATAAGTGATCCTGACTAAGTCAAACAAATGATTACACTTATCCCTTTGTTTGGGTGTGGCCACACACTACTCAGTTTCACTAATCAAATGGCCGGTGATATATTCTCTCTTTTCGAGAGTGGCAATCCCTTCACTTCACTCATGTTCCTTAGCATGACTCATGACATACCCAATCATACCCATACTTGTTACTCATCCAAATAACGTTAGGCGTATGTCAAAATATACGAGAAATCACCCAAGAATCCATAGTGATTTCAAGTCGAGGGATTCTAGCATAAGCATTGTATGAGAAATACTTATGACCTTTTAACCATGTAGTATTCTCATAAGCGGATCGATCTGAAACACTGCTCTCTAACATGTTCTTATGTTCTTTGATTCATATCTCATATCCTATAACCAGTAAAACATAATCATCTCAGAGAGTACATACTAGTCTTGGTTTATTGTCACTCCCATGACAATAATCGACTAGGGACATTTAGAATAGTATTATTTTATGCTTCAAGGTTTTACTATCCAAATCACATATTTGATAACTTAATTAGAATCACTATTCATGAATATTTTATCAAATTAAACATGCACATGAATAATAATGAGATAAAACAATGCCTAATAATATTTATATATAAACTATAATCTGGATACAATGTATTTGGGGCTAGGGCTTGCACTAACATATATGATCTTAGGGTCACTCTTAAGTAGTTATGACCAGTTTTTCATGAACTAAAATATGCACAACATGGATAAGTCCTTCACCGAGCTACTTGGTATGTTGAAAAATGCCGAGAAGAGCACTCCAAGGACCAATGATGTGCTAGTGGTACAAAAGGATAAGGCAAGGAAAAGTTAAAGAATGTTGGCAATGGCAAGGGAAAATCCAAGCCCAAATCATTGAAGTTCAAGCCCAAGATAACCAAAGCGAAAGAGGGAGTTTGGTTTCACTGTAATGAGTCGGGTCATTGGAAGAGAAATTTCAAACTCTACTTTGAAGAGCTAAAGAAGAAGGGAAGTGAGACTTCTGCTTCAGGTATTTTTGTTATAGAAATCAATATGTCTACTACTTCCTCATGGGTATTTGATACTGGATCTGGAGCTCATATTTGCATTAACTTGCAGGGATTGAGAAACAGTAGATCATTGATGAAATGCGAAGTGGACCTACGAGTGGGCAATAGAGCAAGAGTTGTTGCATTAGCCGTAGGAACTTAGAACATTATTTCAGTTTCTTGTTTAGACAATGATGGTTTTCATTTATTATTGAGAATAATAATCTTTCCATCTACAATGGAGACATTTGTTATGGTTCCGATATTATCTTTTGGTCTCTATGTTTTAAACTTAGAACAAAGCAATCCCATATGTAACATTAATAAAAGGTTAAAATCAAATGATTTAAACCAAACCTACTTTTGGCCACACGCATCTCAAAACTCCATAAAGATGGATTACTTAACTCATTTTATTTCAAATCATTTGACACATGCGAATCTTGTTTGTTAGGCAAAATGATTAAGAGTCCTTTTACAAACAAGGATGAAAGGGCCAGTAATATATTAGGCCTAATACATACTAATGTATGTGGACCTTTTAGTACAAGTGCTAGAGGAGGTTATTTGTACTTCATCACCTTCACTGATGATTTTAGTAGGTATGGATTTGTCTTTCTTATGAGACACAAATCGAAATCCTTTGAAAAGTTCAAGGAATTCAAAAGAGAAGTACAAAACCAACTTGGCAAGAATATCAAAGCATTTTGATCTAATCGAGGTGGAGACTATTTAAGCCAAGAGTTTGACAATCATCTTAATGAGTGTGAGATTGTCTCACAACTTACTACTCCTAGAATGCCTCAATGGAATGACGTGTCCTAATGGAGAAATCAAACTCTATCGGATATGGTTCGATCAATGATGATTCAAATGGATCTTTCAGTCTCGTTTTTGGGTTATCCCTTAGAAATTACTGCTTATATACTTAATCGAATTCCATCTAAAGCGGTTGATAAGACACCATATGAGATATGGAAAGGGAAAAAGCCAAAAATGTATTTTTTAAAGATTTGGGGATGTGAAACTTTTGTGAAACATCAAGTTTCAGAAAAGTTAGCACCTAAATCTAAAAAATGTATATTTGTGGGGTATCCAAAGGAAACATGAGGATACTAATTTTATAACTGATCTGAGAACAAAGTGTTTGTTGCTTGAAATGGTACCCTTTTGGAAAAGGAGTTTATTTCCAAAAGGAATAATGGGAGTAAAGTACTTATAGAAGAAATAACAGAACCACAAATAGCTGTTGAAGACAGAATGGAGATTCAAGATGACTCACAAGATGTTGTGGAGTTTGAATCTATGATACAAGGCCCAAGAAGATTTGGTAGAATTCATCACGTGTCTGAGACATATGGATTTCTCATAACTGACAATAAAGGAATTGTTTTTGTAGGCCACGATGAGCCTACAACCTACCAATAGGAGAAATATCTTGAAGTGGCGGATAGTACCTGTAAATGAGATCTTAAGGTTCCTCCAAGGAAGGTCGAAGCAAAGCATCAATCCCTAATGAATGTCAGAGAAGTTATGGAGATGAAGAAGATCATTAAAGAGGTCCTCGAATAGAGGAAGTTGGTGCTCCTAGAGAAGGACCAGCAGTGGACGAAAGCTCCATTCATAAAGGAGATCATGGGAAAACCACTCCTTTCGAAGTTTAAGATCTCGCAACTGTCAACTTTCTCTATACAAGAGGACCCATACAAGCACACCTAAAATTATGAAGCAATCATGCTTATACATGGATGGGAGGATGCCATAATGTGTCGTGCATTCTTGATTACATTAAAGGACCATGCTTATTATTAGTTCAACTGTTGAAGTAGGCTTCACTTTCTTACTTTGAGAAACTCAAGAAGGAGTTTATCAACGCCTTCATCATCAATAGCAAGACAAAAAAAGATGCCACGTACCTACTGAGCATTTGACAGAGTGAGAAGGAGATCTTCGACAGTATATGGACATATTTAGGAACGTTACTCTTGAGGTTCAAGACCAACCTAGGGTCGGTCTGGCAGCAATGCTATAGGGAGACACTGTCAGTGTAGATGCAGGAGTCACTGTCTCTTGATCAACTAAAGACCTTGGTGCTCTTAGTTCGTGCTAACAAGTACATTATGCAAATTGATGTCATGAAGATAGTGAGGACCAAAGATGAGAATGATAAAAAGTGTAAGGATAAGGATGATGAGCTAGCATGAGACCAAAAAAAAAGGGAAGGGGAAGGAGTTGAAGGAGTCGCCTAAGCTCATGTTCACCCTCTTCACTTTTTTGACGGAATCCAAATCCAACATCTTAGCTGGTATCAAGAGGTCAGGACTTCTCGAGTTCCCTCGAAGGAAAGATAAGCAGTAAGCAAGAACGTGGAAGCTTATTGTCGATTTCATTCAACTAATGGACATTCCACAAACAAGTGTCGAGAACTGAAAAATCAAATTGAGACCTTGGTTTGATAAGGACATTTGGAATTGTTGAACCAAAGGTGGTTCACATTTGATTCCCTCTATGTTTTGATTAATGAAATAAACTTAGCAAGATTGTTTCTAAGAAAGAAAGTAAATCCTAAATCAAAGATGACCAAGAAAAGTGAAGAAAATCATGATGACAGGTCTAGGAGTTGACCCATGACCTTTGGGAGCTTAGTGATGCATAAAAAATCAAGTGAGGAAATTCCAAGGCTTTGGCAGTCGACTAATGGATTTCATGAGTCGACTAATGGAGCAAAGTAGTCTGGTTTGGTTTATAGTTGAACCAGAATCAACTAGTTGTAAGGGTTAAGTTCCCACTTAGCTTGAAAGTGGTTGTTGTTGGATAACATGTAAGGAAAATATAGCAAAATTTTAAAATATTTTACATATTATAAAATTCCAAGATCCATGCAAAAAATTGATACATATGAAAAAAGGAGTTGCAAATGTTTGCCTCGTAAAACACAAAATAACTGTGAAGAACACAATTGAGTCTCGAACTTGTTGATTCTTTTCATGTTCGACCAACCACTCCACAAAACAAAAATTATGATGTCTCTATCAGTATCCATACCAAGTTGGTACATAATCACGGCTAGGGGTTTGCAACTCAGGAATGGGTTTGAAATGGTGCGCCATGAAAAGTTTTATGAAGCTAGGTGTTTAGTGTGTTTTTTGGCAATAGGGATGGCAGCAACGGCAACAACATTTTGCCCACCCTATGCCCGACTTAGGCTCCCAGACATTTACTTAAAAGACTCTAAAATACCCTAGTTCATATAGGGTTAGGGTTTGCTAAACACCTCCTACAATATCTTCATGATTTTAGCCCACATCAAGTGAGATATCTTCCTATCTTGCTAGAAGATATTCCAAATCCTTTTAGGGCTCATTATGGAAGATCATATACTCCTTGTTGATGGAAAATTAAACTCATTCTTACTACAGGAATGAGATTAATTAACCCTAATTAATTTGGGCCTGATGGGCTTTGAACTTCTGCCCATTAAACAAGCATAAGCGTAATGTTTGCAAGCCCGTTGTAATATATATCCAAGTCCAACAAGGATTTGTATTTTATTCAATTATCCAATAATTAAATAAACATGGAGAATCCTAATTTCATTAGGACTCATCTCAAGATGTCCTTAATCAAATTAGGACTCTCAACATTGATAATGATCCAAGTGTTAGGATTAGTTCTATTTAATTATGACTCACCTAAAGTAAAGCTATTGAATGTCCATGTGGTGGTGGGGGTTAAGACTGCTTCAAGATGTAGTTGTTGATCACCCACATGGTGATGGAGATGATGAAATCTCCAAGATACATCTCTTGAACACCCATATAGTGGTGGAAAAATTCAGCGCGAAAATAGCTCGACCTTGAGACTGAAGTTGAGCTGGAACGAGTTTATTCTCGGACAGGAATTTCATGGCCAAAGGACAAAGAGAAAAGCAAACTCTGACCTACATCAAACTCATGAACACTGGAACTCCATCAACTCACAAACATTACAAAGGCGTCAAATGGTAAATGTGAAGGAAAAGGACAATTCGATTTGGGAAGTGAAATTTGCCAACTTGGAGGAAAAATGTAGGCACTCTGACTTCCTTCAACATCTACGGGGAGTATGATAGACTCATGATTAGAATTGAGAAAACCTCTGGGATGGAAGCGCTCAAACTATTTGACATAGCCATCGACAAATTTTATTGAGCAACTAGTGAATGGATTAAAACAAAAAATGGAGTGTAAAAATTATACTCATTTTTTTCACGATAAAGACATGTTGTCGAAGACAAAAAAATTTCAAGAGGAATGACTTGCGAAAAGGAGATGAAAATTATGAAAAATTGGATTAAAAAAAAAGAAGAGTTAGCTGAAAAAAGACAAGAAACATCGATCATGTAGAGGAGAAACGACAGGTTGTGGGAACACTACAAATAGCTGATCAGACAGTGTGACAAAATGCACGGTTACTAAGGCAAATGGACAGTCGTTGGGTATAGCGTATAACAGGATGCTTAGAAGGCAGTGTGACGCGTCGTTTGGTGCCCTCTGCATGGCCGTTAGTTTCTTTATCAAATGGCATGTTGCTTGAAGTGCTAAAACAATCATTCATTGGTCAAGTGGAAGCCAACTCGTCCAGAACTGCTCACGATGCGTCGTATGGATATATCATCAAATGGGTCGCCGCTCAGGACCATGAACGACATCGACGTCATGTCACCTTGGTTTAAACATGAAAGCTCTATTGCCTAGGACCATGAACGACACATTGTTTTTTGCACGAATACCAGGGCCACGAACATCATGTTGGTTTCGACTAAAATCCATGAACGACATGAGCTGTACGATTCCCTTTCTTCACACACAGTTCAGTGAAGTAACCTCCCCTTCAGTCTACAACCTGGTCATATAACTCCACCTCGCCATCCACAACAGCACAAGCCGCCAGCAAGACCAACGACGTTGATGCCGATCTAACTCGCCCATAACCACCACTGGAAAAATAGAATTGGAAGCGACAAAAAAATGGAACAAAGAAGAAGGAGCAACAGCTTAGAAAGGAAAAAGAAAAAGAGGGAAAGAAGAAGAGACCAAACCTTGGGAGGAGGGGACCTGAAAGTCTATCAAAGAGGGGCAGGAGAAAGAGATTGTGGGTGTATATGAGAGAGAAGACCACAATCCTGTTGAATGAATTAGTTTGAGAATCGCAGAGGAATAAAGTCAAAAAATTAAGGAGCCTGATTTTTTTGGAATTCGTGACTAATAATATGACATTCATATAAATATAACACAGTTAAAATAACAAAAATTTTAACCTAGAATTTCACTAAGGATTCATGCACATCAACATACACGATTAGGGTTAGCGATTGTCTTTTAAAATTGATGCTTGAATGTGTGATTGAATGGAGTGTTGATGTTGTTTTTAGTATTCAAAGTCGAATCTCCTTTCCTCACGTTGCCTTTGAGCGAACGTGTCTAAAGGAATCCACACAAACAAACCTCTTTTGGATTGGCGATTTGTATTAGTACTCATAATCTCTATTCTAATTTCAGAAATAATTTTCTCTCTTTTATTTGTGCGCTCACAAATTCGGTCAAGCCTTAGAAAATATGACAAGGATGTGCTTCTTTTTATTAGCTCATGGAAAACCCTAGTCTTATTCTATTAGGACTTCTTTTCCTTGTCTCACAAGTATAAAGACTCCTTTAATTAGATGTTCTAATTAACATGTACTAGCTTAAGAAGACTTAGTCAAACTAAGACCTAGTCAAACTAGTGTGCCAAATTTTTAAAGTGTGCATTAATGTTATTAGGCTTTTAATTACATAATACATTATCATTAGATAAATCACTCTATTATTAATATGCATGGGCCGAAATTATGTCTCACATAATAATTCATCCAAAAACATGTTTGACTTAATAATAAGTAATTTATATTAAAAGTCCATTACATTAATGGATAATGTCTTATATCATTTTTTAAGACATAAATCATAAAACACAAATTATTAATGATCAATCAAATTAATCATCTTAATAATTCAATTACCTTATGAGATAATATTTGTAAGCCAATCAAATTCGTTCTAGTGTGTGACCTAGTAGGCCAACTCGAATTTGACAATGGACATTGTCTCAAAACTTGGACCCACTGCCCATAAGCGGTATGTAGTAATACATTATGGCAACCCAAAATTAAGTGGAGTCTATGATCCGATTTTACCTTTCAAAGTTTGATATTTAGTTCTTTTGCCTCATCATATTTAGATTAAGTATAAGGCATGGTTACATGTCAAACTTATATTGCTTAACGTATTTCTTAATCCCAAGCATATTAATATAACAAATGACGTTAATAACCCCTTTATAAATTTATTTTAGTATGCATACATTCCATCAATCTTACTCATCAAGTGGTCTAGAGATATCACTCTTCATAAGAGGAACAAATTTGCCACTCTCACTATCACTCCTCTAAAATATTCATAACATATACAATCACAGTCTTTATTATTATCCTGTTATAGATAACAATTGACTAAGTTTAAACATGTGATTCCTCAAGTAGGACTCTATAGTTAGTTTCAGTCAGATGACTCAAATATCGTCATTGCATGAAAGCTACTTGTGACATTAATCCATGAAGTGCTTTCATAGCAGGCCAGTCCATATACATCTATGTTCTAAGTGATATCTCATATCCATAATTAGTAAAACATGATTATTTACTTAGCAACATTATAACCTTAATTCATTATCATTCCCATGATAAAAATTGATTATGGACATTTAGAATAGTATTCATTTTACCTTAAAGTTTTACTTTCAAGTCAAACTTGATGACATAAGGAAGAATAATCTATTCATGGAGGTTTTATCTTCATAAAACATATTATAATATTTCATAGATATAAAATGAAATGCCTATTTATTAATTGATAAACCGAATGACAATGTACCTAAATGATTGGACAAGGACACAAAAGTAACAATCTCCCATTTGCACTATTCCCAATCAGGCATGAACCTAATACCTAAAGACCTAATGTGTCTTTAATGTTTTGGTTCTGGGAGAGCCTTTGTCAAAGGATCCGCTACATTGTCATTAGTATCAACTATGCATATCTTGACGTCTCCTCTTTTGACTATCTCTCGAATGAGGTGAAACTGCCTAAGTATGTGTTTGGTTCTTTGATGTGATCTAGGATTTTTGGCTTGACCAATTGCCCCATTGTTATCACAGTATAAGTCCACATGATTTGCGATACTTGGGACAATATCCAAACCAGTGATGAACTTTTTAAGCCAAACAACTTCCTTTGATGCATCTGAAGCGGCTATGTACTCAGACTCTGTAATAGAAGCGGCCACGATGTCTTGCTTGGAGCTTCTCCAGCTGACAACACCTCCATTCAGACAAAACACATAACCAAAATACGATCTAAAATCATCATGGTCAGACTAAAACCCAGCATTAGTGTAACCACTTAAGACTAGTTCACCTTCTTGTCCTTCACAGGCCAAGAAAACATCCTTAGTTTTTCTTAAGTACTTGAGGATATTATTGGCTGCGGTCCAATGACTCTCACATTGATCGGACTAAAATCTACCCATCACACTCAAAGCAAAAGCGACATTAGGGCGTGTACAAAGCATGACATGATGGATCCAATTACAGAAGCATATGGAATCTTACTTATGTAATCTCTAACTTGCCTTGCTGTAGGACAATCTGCCTTGTTTAAAGGTTTTCCAAGAACCATGGAAATCATCCCTTTCTTGGAATTCAGCAAGCTAAATCTTTTAAGCACTTTATCAATGTGCACACTTTGACATAGTCCAATTAGCCTCTTAGATATATCTCTATAAGTTTGTATCCTTAAGATACGTGAGGCTTCATTTAAGTCTTTTTTTATGAAACACTTTCCCAACCAAGTCTTGACACTCTACAAGGCAGGAATGTCATTTCCAATGATCAAGATGTCGTCAACATACAGCACTAAGAACATTACCACACTTCCACTAACCTTCTTGTATACACAAGGTTCATCTTCATTCTTGATGAATCCAAACTCTTTGACTGCTTCATCAAAATGAAGATTCCAAATTCGAAATGCGTGCTTCAATCCATAAATGGATCTTTGAAGCTTACATACCTTACTAAGATTATTAGGATCGATAAAATCCTCTGGTTGTGTCATGTACACATCCTCAACTAGGTTTCCATTAAGGAAAGAGGTTTTGACATCTATTTGTCATATCTCATAGTAATAATATGCTACTATGACAAGAAGAATTCTAATGGGTTTAAGCATGATGACTAGCGAAAAGGTTTCATCATAATCAATACCATGAGTTTTTTTAAAACCTTTTGCAACAACTCTTACTTTGAAGATCCCATGAGCTTTTAACTTGTAAATCCATTTGCAATCAATGATCTTGGTTCCATCAAGTGGATCCACCAAGTTCCAAACTTGGTTATCATACATAGATTGCATTTATGATTTCATGGCTTCACACCATTTCACAAAATTTGGATCTACAATCGCCTCTTGGTAGGTTATAGGCTTATTGTGATCTACAAGAACAATTTATTTATCATTACTTTTGAGAAATCCATATCTCTCAGGCTCGTGACGAGTCTTACTAGACTTTTTTGGGCCTTATGTTACAGATTCGGACTCCACAACATATTGTGAGTCATTTTGAATCTCTATTCTATCTTCATTCGGCTATTTATGGTTCTTCTATTTCTTTTAGAAGTACTTTACTCCCACTAGTCCCTTTGGAAATAAATTATCTTTGTAAAAAAAATTATTTGGAGCAACAAATACTTTGTTATTGGAACAATTGTAAAAATAGTATCCTCTTATTTCTTTTGGATACCCCACAAATATATAGTACTCAGATCTAGGTGCTAACTTTTCATAAACTTGTTGTTTAACTAAAACTTCGCATCCCTAAATCTTTAGAAAATACATTATGGACTCTTCCCATTCCATATTTCATATGGTATCTTTTCCACTACTTTAGATGAATTCAGTAAAGTATGAAAGTAGTAGTTTCTAAGGCAAAACCCCAAAACGAGATTTGAAGATTTGTTTGACTCATCATTGATCGAACCATATCAAATAGAGTTTGATTTCTTCTTTTGGACACGACATTACATTGGGGCGTTCTGGGAGGAGTAAGTTGTGATACAATCCCACATTTCTTAAGACGATTGTCAAACTCTTAGCTTAAATATTCTCCACCACGATCGGATCGAAGTGCTTTGATATTCTTACCAAGTTGATTTTGTACTTCACTTTTGAATTCCTTGAAATTTTCAAAGGATTTGAATTTATGTCTCATAAGATACACAAATCTATTTCTATTGAAATCATTAATAAAAGCGATGAAATACAAATAACCTCATCCAGCACTTGTATTAAAAGGCTCGCATACATCAATATGTATTAGGCCTAATAGATTATTGGCCCCTTCACCATTGTATGTAAAAAGAATCTTAGTTATTTTTCCTAACAAACAAGATTCGCATGTATCAAATGATTAGAAATCAAATGAATCAAGTAATCCATCATTGTGGAGTTTTGAGATGCGTTTTTCACATGCATGGCCCAAACGACAATGCCAAAAGTAGGTTTGGTTTAAATCATTTGATTTTAACCTTTTATTAATGTTATGAATGGGCTTGTTTTGTTCCAAGTTTAAAATATAGAGACCAAAAGATAAGATTGCAACACCATAAAATATGTCCCATGATAGATAGAAAGATTACTATTCTTAATAATAAAATGAAAACCATCATTGTCTAAACAAGAAACAGAAGTTCTTACCCATAGCAGGAATATAATAACAATTTGATATTTGTAAAACAAGTCTACTAGGCAAAGTTAAATAATAAGTTTCTACAACTAATACAACAACTCTTGCTCCATTGCTCAGTCGTAAGTCCACTTCGCCTTTCTTCAATGATACGTCCAGTATCAAATACGTATGAGAAATTAGTAGACATATTGATTTCTATAACAAAAATACCTGAAGTAGAAGTCCAACTTCCCTTATTCTTTAGCTCTTCCACGTAGAGTTTGCAATTCCTGTTCTAATGCCCTTTTCATTGCAATGAAAGCAAATTCCTTCTTTTTCCTTGGTCACCTTTCACCTAGGCTTGAAAAAATTAGGCTTGGATTTCTTCTTGCCCTTGCCAACAAACTTTGGCTTAGCTTTGCCTTGGTGCTTGCCTTTCACCTTTTGAACTATGAGCATGTCATTGGTCTTAGGAATGCTCTTCTCAGCATTCTTCAACAAACCAAGTAGCCCGATGATGGGCTTATCCATGTTGTGCATGTTGTAGTTCATGACGAATTGGCCATAACATTAATAAAAGGTTAAAATCAACATCACTACTGACTTGAGCGTTGAAGATTTTCCTGGGAAGCAACTTAACGTCATCGTTTTTCATATGCTTGCTTGTTTCGAGGCGTCTTTCACAGTTCCCAATTGTTTGTGTATTATTTTTTATTGTTGTTCGAGTTTTTAGGCAACAACAAGAAGAAAACGATTTGTAATGATGACATCTGCCCTTGTTGTGGTTGTGAGATTGAGACTACCTTCATACCATTATGAGTTGTTTGTCTGTGAGAGGGGCTTAGGTAAACACTGATTTGGGGGTATAGACCCCTTACTTCTAACCTTTTTTTTGTTTGTTATGGTTGCAGGAAAATTTTCAATAACTCCTTTGTTGCACAAACTGAAATTTATCCCATGATGTATTGACCTATTTGGAGTCAACAAAACGCTCTTAGTAGCAGCAACAATCAAACCTCACTATTATTGTGATCAAATTTAGATTAAGGATGCTTAAAGATTAGAAGATGGCTCGTAACCTTGTTTCAATTAAGACTAACGTTAATGAATAGTCTCATCCTTATGCTCACGTCGTCTGTAATAACTTGATTTTTTCGACAATTATTCTGGTAATTCTCTGTTGAAAATTATTTCAAATTAATTATTTTTTACGGATTAATTTTTATTTGAAATATCATTAAATAAATTAATGATAATTTTGAGTTAAATAAATTTTGGTAATATAATTTTTGAAGTATATTGAGGAGTTAAATTGAGTGAAAATTGGTTGGAATTGGAAAAAGAAATAAAATTGGAAGAAAAGAGAAAGAAGAGCAAACTACAGGTCGTCTGCACGTTTGGTCCAAACAGTGTGTCGTTCGTGTCTATGCGCGTTGTCATCTGTGTGCATTAAATGACATGTCATTCGTGTACAGTAAACGTCTGGTCGTTCTGTTGGAAGGGAAAATGATGCGTCGTTTGAAGCGCGGACGTCCGTGTCTTGCCACTGTCGTTTGCTTGACTGAAACAACGCCATTTCGTTTAGATAAAACAACATCGTTTTGAGCAAATAAGAAAATGACACCATTTGGGAAAGAACCCAGCAGCTCTAGACCTATTTTTCTTCATCTTCTTCATGCTTTTTCCTCTAAAACTCAGAAACTCTCTCTCTTTCGAATTTCTCCCTCGATTCGATCTCTCTCTTCCTCGTGGGCCGAACTAGTTAACCAAGGTGAGTACCTCTTTCTCTCTCCTCTTGTATTTGTTATTTTCATGGATATTGAAGTGGGTTCGGCCGGAGGTGAGTTTTGATTTTTGAAGTGATTTTTTTTTTATGGAAATGACTTGTTTTTTGTTGGGTTTTAATGGGTTTGAGTTGGAGAACACGAATGCAGGATAGAAATGGAGTTTTGAATGGTTTCTGTTGAAAGGGAAATATCGTTCGAATCTTTGAGGATGGATTTGGGACATTTGAGGAGGTTTTGGACAAAATGGATGTTAGATTTGAGTTTAGGAGATCGATTAGAGTCAATGTGGGTTGATTGGAATGTTGAGTCATGCTTGGTTCGGGATTAGGGACCATTTGGTGGTTTTATAACGAAATGAACAAAAGTGAAATTTTACATAATTCTAAGTATATTGAGGACTAAATCTGAGATTTGACATTTAAGGGACTAGATTGTAATTAATGACAAATATAGTGACATATTTGTAATTTTTAGAAATTGAGGGATTAAATTAGAATTTTAAATTACTTAGAGGACTAATTTAGAAATTCTTAAAATTTTGGGACTAAGTCATAATTTTCTTTAGGTCGTAGGGACTAAATAGTAATTTTTCAAAGTACAGGGACTGAACTATAATTTTACATTGAGGTATAATAATGAGATTATCATGTTAGACTTGCCAAAATGAATTTTCGGGGTTTGTTGGAGTGTTTGGGTTTGCATATGTATTTCCACTCATTTCGGTATATCCACAGTACCAAGGCTAAGTTGTTTGTGTATTGTTTGTATTCTGCTCGATTGGACTTTCGAGGTGACCAATCATTAGCCGGTGGACCGTGCTCGGGATTATTTGCTCGGCATCTAGGTGAGTGTAGTAGCACTTTAGACATGTAGGTTGCGTCCTCCAAATTCTGTATATATTTTGTTGTGTTGAACTCAGTATGAAATTTTGAATAATTAAAGGATTGAAATTCCTAAAATTTGGTATACATGAAAACCTCTGTTTTGGAAACTTGGTTTTCTCTAAAAATGTTTTTGGTTTCTGAAATAAATATTATGCTAATATTTATTGTGATTTCTAAAAGGAACGTTTTGGATTTTAAGAATATATTCCGGAGTGAATACTTTGTCTAAGATGATTATTATTTCTGAACACTAAATATTTTTGCAATAAATATCTCGTCTGAAAGTTTGATATCATTTTTAGAAAAATGATGTGTTTGTTCCATATGCTACATGTTTCAGTATTTTGATTATAAATATATTTTGTAATGTTTTGGTAAAAACATTTTGTTTTGGGACATCCAGCTACGAGAGAGTGTAGTCATGATACACTGGAGTTCCATCATTTGCCTATGTGGTTGTATTTGTGCCTTTAGTGGCATATACTCATCTTTGTGGCTATACCATGGTGTCTTAGTGGCTAATCTCCGCCTAAGTGGCTATTACCGAGTTCGGTTAACTCGATGAATATGATATTTGGTCTCTGTCTGAAAATGTTTTGAACTATTCTCTGAAATATTTTGGAACTATTTCTGAAAATACTTTGGTATTCAAGTCTGAAAATACATTTGGAATTTATCTCTAAAAATCTTTTGGGTATTTAACTCTGAAAATAAAATTGAAATTTATCTTTGAAATATTTTGCGTATTTATCTCTAAAAATAACTGAGTACCTTTCTCTGAAATATTTTCAAAAGTGAACATGAATTTCAAAAAAATATTTGAAAGGAAAACACTTGGGCTACTTTGGATTTTGGGAAAATTTAATATTTTATTTAAATTCTCTATTTAATAAATCTTGGTAATTGTTTGTTGTCTGCTCTGTATGCAAAGGATTGCAAAGTTGATTCTGAACTAAATTATCTATATATACGAGTGTATATATATATGTGTGTGTGTGTGCGTGTTTGTATATATATTATATTATTTGGGTATATATATGTGCATGTGGTAGTTTTTGAAAATGATTTCAAAACCATTTTGAGGAGCTTGTACCGCTCTGTTGTGTTATCCGCTCACTATGGAATCTTACCCCTTTTATTTTTCTTGTCTTTGTTCTACTTCACTTTTCAAGTGATATTGATAGTGGTCGTTTGGTTCTGCCGTGCTCACTGGGTTTTTGTTATGTTAGTTGGTCCGCACCGGGTAGTGGGTTATGTTTTCGTATCCATTAAATAATGTATAATGGTTTTAATTTAATTAATTATTTAGTCATTTTGATATTATAATTATCTTTGTTAAACTATTTTAATATGGTAAATAAGCCGACTAATAACATGAATTTGGGTAGTTTTTGTTCTCCGAGGCTTGTGCGAGATGGGTCGGGCTTTCATAGATGGTTCGCCTCGTATGCCGATCGTGGCCCGATTTTGGGTCCTGACAAAGGTGGTATCGAGCGTTAGATTTCGTATTGTCTGGGTCAGTTGTGGAGCTTAGGTATTTTTGATCAAGTCAGTCTAATTTACCTCCGTATATCTCTTTAAGTATTTGTTCTGTATACTTTTTGGAGTATTTCATTAGTACTGTGGCAATAGTTTGCATTCTAACATATGCATATGTGTTCCATTTATCTTGTATCTACAGTGATGGTTCGATGTAATAGAAGACCTAGTGAGGTCGTCAGTCAGTCAGCAGCTGGTCAACATGGTTCCCATAGTATGCCAGATGTCGCAGTGCCAGCACCTCAGCCTAAGCCACCACTTGTGACTCAGTCTGTCTTTTTCGATCATTTTGCTCGACTCCTTGATCGTTACGAGCGCTTTCCTCCTGAACAGCCAACCAAAGCTCAGCCAGCAGCTGCTGCTCCGACAGTTGCACCTATAGTGCCAGAGGTTGATGATGGTACCCATCTAATAAGCTTTTTGAAGCTCAAACCGTCGAGATTTAAAGGCATGATGGTGAAGACCCACAATATTTTATCTTTGAAGTCGAGATTTGTTTTGATGCTTTGAACTACACCGACGACGCTGAAAGGATCATAAATGCAACATTTCTTTTGAGCGGTCGTGCAGCAGTGTGGTGGCAAGGTTTTAAGAAATGAGGTGACATTACCTAGGGCAGAGTTCAAGAATGAGGTTGTACTTTCTGTTCTTCCCCGAAGTATCAGGAATATGAAAGTGGATGATTTCAATGATTTTCATCATGAGCAGGGGATGTCTGTGTCTAAGTATGAGGAGAAGTTCAAATATCTCAACAGGTATGCGCCAAAGAAGTGTCGTCCTGAGACGGCATTGGAGAGCCAATTTCAGAAGGGTCTGTTGCCAGGGTATGCTAGGTTGATAGCAGCTATTGGATGGGAGACAGTGGAAAAGATTGTTGAGGCCGCGAGTTGTTAGTGTAGGTGCTCTAGGAGCCAACCATTAAGGGCACCACATAAGTAACAATAACAAAATATAAAAGGCATGTTTTCATTTCATTAATTAATTTTATAGGAGAATCATTTTGGTTGGTATGATTAGATCAATGAAACAGTGTCCATGATATAGTAGGTGCACATCTTGTATACCATGGATGGCAGAAACATATCGGTACTTGAACACTATATCTAAATGTCCATAGTCAATGATTGTCAGTATTGGGCATCGACAATCAGTGAGGCTATTACATGGTCTAGTTGGTTCTATTTTTCCATGGAAAGTAGTTATGTGATATTTAGACCAAACATGTAGGCGTACAATTAAGAATTATTATGGGTGTTGGACTGACCCGCTGTTGAGAGACCACATGGTACATTACTTAAGTGTCAATGGAGAACTCTCAACTGTGGAAGATGGTGTAAC
>CAODLS011247515.1:0-32232 GCA_948243855.1 Flueggea neowawraea
TGGTCATGCAGTCTATTTGCATATATGATGAAAGAATCGAGAATGGTAATGTGAGTGATAACCATGTTACATGATGATGTATCATTCTATCATGTGCGAGTGGGAGATGTTGGAAAAAGAAGTCCGACCATGATGGGTGAACCGAACTCGGTGGGTCAAGGTGTGAACCGAGACCATAGACCGAGATCAATTGGTCAGCCCAATAGAGTTGGGCTCGCAAGGCCCATTGGGCCCATAATGGGTCAAATGAGCAAAGCCCATTTGGATGCATATAAATAAGAGATGGAGAAAAAAAGAAGGATGTGTGTATGGGAAAAAGGAAGAGAAAAGAAAAAGAAAAAAAAAAAGGAAAGAAAAGAGGGGGAGGAAGAACGTTTCTTCCCTCCACCATTCTTCCTCCTTTTTTTCTTCTATCTCTCTCTTTCTCTCCATCCATCTCCTTCCACCATGCTTCAATAGCATGAAGAGGTCGATCCGTGTGGCATCTAGGCTGCGAAACAGACGAGCACTCTCGTCGCCAACCCGACCGTGGTTTGCTCGCGAGATCAACATAGAACTGATCTTGACCTTTGTCTTCCGCTGCTGGTTGGGTCGAGCTTCCGTAGGAATTGAAGTAGGTAACTCGAACCTACTATTATATACTGTTTATTTGTTAAACCGATGACTGGATTCATTCACTATTGTTATTCTATAATACTATTTTAAGAATTAATTCATCTGAAAATTTAAGTTTTGAGACCTAAAATCTGATAATAACTATAATTTTTATAAAAAAAAATAATTTTAATCAATTTTTCCGAAAGTTAGCAAATATTTATGCACGTCATGGGACTTTATAATTCTAAAATGTTGAACAAAAACATTACATGTAAATCAAGGTGTTAACAGAGGTGGGAGGATTGGGAGATCTTAATTATGCAACTGGAAAAAAGGGTCCACAAAAATAAATATTTGTTGATGACAAAACCTTGATCACAATTTTCAAGAAATCCAGACACCGATACTTTCTTTCTTATAAATATTTCCATCGGTCTCAATCACTGCCAGCCCCAATTCTCTGTATTTCAAACGTAGCATGTCATCTACAGAACATTATATATTATTTTACATCTAGCTTTTTTTTAAGAGATTTTACATATATCGTAAATAATTACATTAAGACTACGTAAAACATAACTCCCTTTAGGGGTGATATTTTTTGATCAAAAAAATTAGGGGTGGCACTCAAACATACTGCTAACCAAATCGAACCCAACTTGTTCGATCTGAGCGATTCGGTTCATTAGGTTTGATTTGGTTATTAGTTATGGAAACCAAACGGCCGAAGTGCCACTGCCTTCCCAATATAAAGCATGAGATATGATATATTAGTTGATGTAATTTAACGTTGTTAATTATAATTATTTTATTGTCAAAAAATATTTAAAAAATTATTTTTAAAACTAAAATATCAAAAATTTGAGAATTTTAACTAATTGGAAGAAGAAGCTATTGCATAAAAAATAGCCACAATATATGGATTTAAAGGGACCGTAAGTCTCCTTAGAAAAATGAGTATAGATCTAGCACTATCAAAGGGTCAAGTCATCATACTAAAGGCTCGACCTATTAGAAATAATCTATAGTTTTCTTAATTGCATTCATTATGGTTTGAGTTCACATCCTCATACAACACAATAGGAGTATTTGTCACTAGATCTATTACTCCGATATTGTCTAAGTTTTTATGTTAAATGATTCATACACAATGCATAAATGTATTCTCTCTGTCTTTATACTCTTCTCATCTCATAAAGATTGTTATCTTTTTTTTTTATACAAAATTTCAGAAAATAATAAATAAGATATCACTTTTATTTTTATATCCTTACTATTATAATAAATATGGTTAGGATGTTGTTGGATATAAAAAAAATCTTTCATCCATTAATGAGGGCAAAAATGAAAAGGTGATAATTTTTTTGGAGCATTCTAAAAAAAATAGTAGATAATCTTGGTGGGACGGATAAAATATATATTTGGAGGTAAGTTATGCATGGTGGGTCATTTATCAATTAATGTGCATTATCCTTTCTTCTTTTGTAAAGACAACCAAATCTTTGATACGTAAGTTATTATTTATTCACAAGCCAAATGCCAAGTTTTATTTAGAAAGAAGTACGACGTTAGTACAACGAACCAACCAGCTTAATTTTGGGTGTACTAGACAAAATTAAGCACAAGATTCATGAAATGTGAAAAAACACTAATAATGGGATTTTTTTGCAGAACAATTAAAATTTGAATTGATTAATTAATTACAGAAAGTTATTAGCATATGGTTAATTATGTTTGCAGCCCCTTTCTTTTGTAAGTTGACAGATTGCATATATTGAAATATTGTTCTTGTATGTGTTGATATATATACAAAATCAAAAAGTTCAAAGCCATCTCTTCTCTCTTTCCTCAACAGAAGAAAAATACCAACCTAAATATAATCAATTATTAGAAATCTTATCATGGAGTTATCCTCCTAAACCATTTGATTCATCTCCTTAATAAAGATTATTATCATTGTCAAATGTGTACTAAATTTATAAAAAAAGTGAACTAAATGCAAGTAACGTCAAAACCTTCTGTTGTATAATAATTACTTAACATGCTTAATTACACACTACTTCCATCTCATTTCGATTGTCGACTATTCTTTTTTCGAATGTCATAAAAATATTGTCACTATTATAAACATTAATTTCCTTATACTTTCTATTTTTACCCTCATTAATATGTTTGACTTTAAAGAAAAAGTTTTCCACGTGATTTCTTTAAATATATTTGTCAAGCTCTTCATATATATATATATATAATCAAGGGTATTAAAGAAGAAATATTATCTGATTTATTATAATGTTAATATGTATGTAAAAAGAAAGGTGATAATTAAAATGACAAGGAGTTAGAGCATCTCCAATGCTCTTTTTAAAGGCTAAAATTTTTTATTTTTAAAGAGTCAACACTAAAAATAAAGCTCTAATGCACTTTTTATATTTTAAATTTAGATTAGAGAGTGGTTTTGACTATCCAAATTTGGATAACCAATTCACTCTTTATCTTTTATGTTATTAATGAGGTTCAAGTTTCTATAACATTTCTACTACTCTTCTTATTTCTTATATATTTTTTATTATTTTTTATTCTATTTTTAAAAGAAAAACATTTAGTTTTAGATAACACCATTGGAGACAATTTTTATTTTCACTCTTTATACTTAAATATTCTCTTTATTTATAGAAAAAGTATACTAAAAAAGTAAAGAGTAGCATTGGAGATGCTCTTAGTACTTATTAAATTAATTAATTAATTAATTGAGTTTAATTAATGAGGATGAAATATAATTAATTGAGTTTTGGGCAAGAAAATAATATATAATATTTTACATCTAATAAAATGTTGTATTATACATATAATATATTTTATATACCTTATATATATACAAGTGTAAATTAATCCCTCCTCACGCATGTGTGTGGATATATATATACCAGGAAATGTCTATACACGAATCATCATTTTCATTTGCTTTTTCAATTAATTTTATGATATTTCCATGCCGAAATTGAAAGATGATTTACATAAGGTTGAATAAAGTAATGTGAAGCGATGAGCATGCAAAGCCATTAATTTCTAAAACCATTATAGCCCTAGTGATTCCCATTTTTGCTGGCATACTCCAAAAATAAATAACCTTCTACATATATCGAATTTGAACGTGTAACAGTGATTTAATTACAATATATATAAAAAAATTATAATATATATAAACTTTTTCTCAATCATTTCATTTATTCTCTTACTCTAAGATGAATTCCGGTACTCACCTCAAAAAAAGAGAAAAAAATTGCATATAAAATCTCCCTTGCCTTGGAAGGAAATGCAACGAAAGAGGCAAAATCTATTCTAGTAATGCTTAATTAGTTAACCATAAAAATTTAACTAGCAATATTTTATTAGTTCTATTGCTAATTACTATATCTTAGAGGGAGATAAATAAAAATTTCCATTTGCAAGTAATTTATATTTTACTTGAAATCTCACCCTAAAGGTAATAATGATTAATTTATATCAATAATTGGAATCTTCAGTATTATTTGACCACATGTTTGTTAGAAATATAGATCGCACGAAAAATGTTGTATTTATTATTATGATAAATATTTTGTGATAAGTACTCCTCGAGATTTTAATTCAAAACCTTTAAATATAAATTTTTGTTTGCTGATGAACAGATCCATACGTCCATACCTCATGGTTATTGACTTATTGTCATTATAATATGGTTATTTATCTTACTTAATAGTACTTAGAATAAGTACATGTTTATGTGTAAAAGCATATATCTCTCACATTATTTGGGTAATTAAATAATGATTCGTAAACAAATATATAACATGGTAAAGGAAGAATAAAGATTGCAACTCTTTCATTCATATTATGAACAGTGATAGTAACTTTTTTAGCTAGTTAAAAGTGTGTAATTAATTATTGGTCAACTGGCTAGCTAGGGTTTGCTAAATACTGTATAATCATTAATTTACCTTTAAGTTAGAACCAACTTTATACTAATTATCCCATCCTACCACCCACCCTCTTCCTATTGGTGTCTTGTTTTAAGAAAACAAAGTTTCCTTAAAGACGTCAATCATCAAATTACGTAGTCTATCAACTTCATTTACTTGTCAACTCAAACAACGTTAACAGTCATTATTATTTTTCCAATTAAGGTTACTTATTTTGTTTATTCTGAATGGAACAATGATGAGTAATAGAGTTGTTTACCCAAGAGGAGGCTGTGAGACCTTTGTTTGACAACTACTCAACAATGTTGGCTTTGCTCTACAAAATTGAAAGCAAAGAGTGACCACACCACCCAATTTGACATCATTCGTTCTTGCTAACTTCATACTCATGTTATGATACTTTTTCTTTCTTTTGTTTGAATTCTTTTCTCCTTTTGTTTTCTTGTTTTGCTCCTTTTCCAATAATGTGAAGTGGGATCGTTCTCATTTCTTCTAAAAATGTAATAGTTGGATCAAACATGTTCTTGGTTCCTTCAGCTTCAAATGTTCAGAGTTTAGCACTTTCTTCTCTTTCACTGTTAGGATTCTAAGCTGCCAAGATATCATTCTACCTCATATTGCACTCATATTGCTTAATCATTATTCTCTATTTTAAATTGATCTTGTTTTCTCTAGTTTTTTTATAAGTTTATTTTTGCAGTTTTTTTGGCATTTTTTTAATGTTAAAAATTATTCTATAATTATTATTACAGTAGAAGTTTACTTGTACTTATTCGGTAATTTATTTGTTAGACGTAATTATCGACTTTCTTTTTGAAAAGTTTTGACACCTATAAACATAATCAACAGCAAAACTATTAATGGTTAAAGATGTCAAACAGAACTCCAGTAGCTCAATGTAACGGTTATACATTTAAAACACATAGAATGCAAGTGGAGCAATCTTCTATTTCTACTCACATGTTCCTTTACTATACGTGTCAAGTACGGAGGACTTCTAGTTTCCAATCTACGAGTGTTCGGATCCTCCGGGCCTATAAAATATTAAAAATTACATTTATCAATGTCAATTACATTGTTTGAAAAATTATAAATTAGTCCCTTAAATATAATTTTGGATGCGTATGCTAATTGCTGTAGATTTATCGATGACAGTTTCTCTCACTGAGTAGAGACTCATATAAAGCGCTATTTTTTCGGGTATTTAGCATATACAATTTTTAGGAGTTGATCACGCTAGCGTGATGCTGATTAACTTATACATATGAAGCACAGGTCATTCGGCTAGATCCCACATTATGTCTCGTTTGCATCATGTTACCATTGTACATATAGTTTTGAGAGGAAATATAGAGTGTTATCTATACTTTTACTTAACTTGTTTATATGTTTTGGATAAAAAAAAATTGTATGTACATTTGGATATGAATGATCTGTATGAATACATGCTTAAGGATTATATTTTCATATTATATTACAATTATATGATAGAATATGTAATATTCCGTTCGTTTTGACTGGAAATTCGGGGCTTTGAGGTGTTAAACTTCGATCGAGAAATGTTTGGAGGTGGTTTGTGTGTAGTAGGTCATCTGTGTGCGTTGGAGACGTTCTACACTCATAGATTGAGATCAGGGTGTCGTCTACGTGCGTTGGTGATTGTACTACGTACGTAGATGGATGTATGATCTAGACCGTGAGTGTGTCTGGGCACGTCTGTGTGCTTTGGTGACGTCCGCCCACGTTGGACGTGATTTGGACTTGGAACCGTGGTGATCTACGCGCATAACACTAGGTGGTGTGCACGTTGATCGTTGATCTGTGAGGGAAAGGTTGCCAGATCTTCCGTCTACGCACACAGGAGCTTCGTCTGTCATTAAATGAAATGCCACGTTTCAGTTATGAGGTTCTATAAATACACCCACCTACGGCTTTCTTTTGTCATAACTCATCTCAATCACCGAAATCACTCTCTCAACTACTCATCTGCACTTGCAATCACTCGTCAGCACTTCCATTGCGATTCTGAAGGTAAGAATCATTATTTGATCTCTTCTTTCCATCATCTCACCTCATCTTTGTTCATCTAGGGTTTTGAACGGATTTTAGGATTTTGTTCAGATCTTCCTTTTCTGTTGTAAAGGAAGTTAAATATGGGTAGATTAAGCTTGGTTAAGATTGTAACTACAGGATTCTAACTTCGGTTCCCAAGGATTTCGTGTTTGAACGAAATGGGTTTGATCCGAGCTAGAGTTCCAAATTTTGATAGATTTCTCATCAGATCCGAAGTTGTATCTGATGTATTATGATAAATAAATGTTAGAAATACATAGATCTGTTGTTGGGTGTCAAGATTTGGCAATTTGTGTCGAGTGGGTCAAGAACTCCGAATTTGGGGATTTGGATTCTTGATGATTTTGAAGTTGTTTGTAGGATCTAAGGCTATATCCTTGCTTGAGAGGCTGATTGCAGCCAGTATGAGTGTTTGATCGATCAGGTATAGATCGAAATGGGAGTTTGGATATTTTGGCATAAGTTCTATATGCCATCGAGAGTTAGTCAGCATTTGCATACACATACATGCATCGGTACCGTCACAGTACCACATATTGATATTTGTTATGTCTGTATATGTATAACTCAGTGTGTCTGTCGGCAAGAGCAGCCACCCGCGAGCGATATTTGACTAGATCCACGACTTTGGATACCAGGTGAATGAAATAGCAGCTTCAGACACATAGGCTGTGTCTTTCAAAATTTAGTATGTTATTTTTGATATGTTTGGCTATGACATAAATTGACTAATAATATTGGGTTAATTAATAATCTGGATATGTGATTATTATTAACCAACGTTTTGATATGAAAAACCTACAGTATATATGGGTATATATATATAAGAATATTTTGAAAATGATGGTATAAATGAAAAGATATTGCATGATTGTATGTGGAATACTATGTATATAACACATTGACCTGTGGACACCCTACTATGGAGTATGTAGTCTTTGGTATACCATTGTATGTTATCACTCTACTACGGAGTATGTAGTCTTTGGTATACCATTGTATGTTATCACCCTACTACGGAGTATGTAGTCCTTTGGTATACCATTGTATGTTTCTGGCCCTAGTCACCAGGGATTGGGGTGACCGTGTATCTAGGCCAGATATACGCGTTTATTGAGAAGACAGGTGGCGGAGTCCACACTGCTATTTGGATATGGGAATAACTCATGGTCCCATATTATGAATACACAAATATATGTATATATTGCCTGAATGCATATGAATGTTATGGATGCGAAGGTTTTGGTAAAACGTATTTTGGAAAATACTATGTATATAGTGTGTATACTATATGGTATATATATGTACGTGTGCGATATTTTAAAAGGTGTTTTTAAACCAGTCTTTGTGAGGCACGTACGAGGCGGTCTGACATGCTTTTTCCTGACTAGAGAATGTTACCCCTTTTTCTTCTGTTGTCCATGTTATACCTTTGGTCGCAGGTGACATCTTTTGGACGCACAACATTTGACCCGTACCTCGACCTAGTGAGACGTTTTTTGCTATTGTGAATGTCCTCGTTCGGGACTCTACTTTGCTATGTCATAGAGCTCCACATTCGACTACTGTTTGGGTATTGAGCTACACTATTGTATTTTGGGATAACTCTGGTGATTTATAACTATATTAATATTTTTGATATACAATATATATATATATATATATTTATTGGTAAATATTTATATATATAGTTTTATTTCATTTATAAACATTTTTATAAATGTTTTGAATAAATATTTGAATAGTATTATATCTGATCACAGAGGCTTATGCAGGATGGATCAGGCTTCCACAGACGGTCTGCCTCGCACGCCGGTCACGGGCCTGACTATGGGTCGTGACAAGAACGTACATGCAACGAACAAACATTGAGAGATTCAGTCGTCGTGGTGAGGAAAAGGGGTCATCCCAGGAAGGGCCGTGTGAATGGGAGCCGCGCAAACGAGTAGTAGTAAATAACAAAGGGAGGAAAAGGAGGATCAAGAGGGAAAAAAATTTGCCAATACGCAGTAGGCTGAGCACGGGTTCTGGAGATAACCGAATTAAACAGAATATTCAAACCGAATAGAACCGGAACCGAAAAGAACCGTTGACTTTTGACTTTCTCCAGACCGAATTGAACCGTAATTTTTATTTGGTTCGGGTCTGGGTCTTAAGTAATATCCGAACCGAGAACTGAACCGAACCAAGGAACCGAAACTAGAACAAAAAATTATATATGTGTGTGTGTATGTATACATATATAAATGTATACATACATACATATATACATACATACATACATACATACATACATACATACATACATACATACATACATACACACATACATACATACACATACATACATACATACATACATACAAACATACATACATACATATATACATACATACATACATACATACATACATATATATATATATATATATGAACAAAAGGTGTACATAGTTGTTCATAGATGTACAAAGGTGTGCATATAATTATATGTGTACACAGGTGTTCATACTTCATAGGTGTACATACTACATAGGTGTTCATATATTTACAAAGGTTGTATATAGGTGTTCAAAGGTATATATACGTGATTACGTGTTCAAAGGTCAGTATAGATGTACAAAGGTGTTCAAAGGTATACAAAAGTGTCCATAGGAGTTTAAAGGTGTTCATAGGTCTACAAAGGTGTTCAAATGTGTTTAAAGGTGTACAAATGTGTTCAAAGCTATATATAGGTGCTCAAAAGTGTTCAAATGTATTCAAAGGTGTTCATGGGTGTACGAAGGTGTTCAAAGATGTACAAAGGTATTCAAAGGTGTATATAGGTGTTCAAAAGTGTTCAAACTTCAAAGGTATTCATAGGTGTATAAAAGTGTTCGAAAGCATTCATAGGTGTACAAATGTGTTCAAAAGTGTACAAAGGTATCCAAAGGTGTTCATAGGTGTACAAAGGTGTTCAAAAGTGTACAAATATGTTTAAAAGTGTTCATAGGTGTACGAAGGTGTTCAAAAATGTACAAAGATATTCAAAGGTGTATATAGGTGTTCAAAAGTGTTTAAAGGTATTCATAGGTGTTTATATATGTATAAAAGTGTTCAAAGATATTTATAGGTGTTCATGAGTTCAAAAGTGTTCAAATGTATTTATAGGTGTACAAAAGTGATTAAAAGTATTATACTTTTGTATTATTAATATGTAATGTAATATGAACAATTTATGTTGTGTATTACAAGTAAGTAATTTTAAGTTTTATAATTTAACAATTTATTTAGCACATGGAATTTGACAATTCAACTTAGAAAAAATTATACTACTATAGTTCTTAGGAATTGCAATCCTACATGAAAATAATGTACAATATAATTCAAAGGTTTATGTATAAAATATAATTATATTTTGGTACACCTAAACTATTGGTCCTGAAGTGAATGTTGTACACTTTGTGCACCTAAACTATTGGTCTTAAAGTTCATATTGTACACCTTTATACACCTAAACTATTGGTCTTAAAGTTTATGTTGTACACATTTTGTACACCTAAACTATTGGTCCTAAAGTGAATGTTGTACATCTTTTATACACCTAAACTATTGGTCCTAAAGTGAATGTTGTACACCTTTGTACACTTAAATTAGGTGTACAAAGGTGTACATTACATGAAATTTAGGTGTACAAAGGTGTACACTATATGAAATTTAGGTGTCAAAAGGTGTATACTACATGAAATTTAGATGTACAAAAGTGTACACGACATGAACTTTAGGTGTACAAAGGTATACAACATGAAATTTAAGTGTACAAAGGTGTATATTTCATAAAATTTAGGTGTACAAAAGTGTATACAATATGAACTTCAAGTGTACAACATGAAATTTAAGTGTGTAAAGGTGTACAATATGAACCGACCCAAATGAACCAAACCAAAATCTCCGAATATCCGAACCAAACCGAACTGAAAATTCGGAGATTTCGATTCAGAGATTTTGGAGATTTGGTTCGGATCCGGTTTCAGAGAAAACCAAATCCCCAAAAATTAGTTCGGTTCCGAAGATCTCCAAATCTCTAAATCGAACCGACCCATGCTCAGCCGTAATACGCAGACGGTCAATTAACATGCCAAAGGAACATGTGAAATGGGCCACTCTAACAAGGAATATCCATGGGCCATTCTTACATGGAAAAATGGCAGGTTATGTTACTGTATTTGTTGCTGAAATTGCGGTGGTAGATTCACGTAGGAACAAATTAGTTGAACCAAACTTTAGGATACACCGATTCTTGCAGTCATTGCAAGAATAACCAAATTGTTTCGCTTAGTATAGCGAATGTATTGTAATGATTTTTTTTTGAACGGAATGTATTGTAATGATTGGGCGAAAGAGTTTAAATGTTGTACATTTCATTAAAATTGGGGTGATCGTCGATGTGGCAGTGGCACCATAGGGTAAAATTGTCGTAGATCAAAGATATTTAAGTTCATTCAGTTTTTAATATTTGTGGGTAAATATTAAAAAATGCACTTCCTGAATATTACGTGGTCGGCATTTAAACACGTTGTAGCACTTTGGTACATGGTGTATAAAGTCAGTATACATCGCAGTATAAGTGAGATAGTAAAATAGTTGATTGTTGAACACATAATTACGAACGCCTTGATTGTACGTGATGCGTTTGCGCAAACATATTACGAATTCCGAGCAATGCAATACGGTGGACTAAATCCCTGCCTTTCATTCAATATTTCCAATTAAAAGAGGGAATAAGTGGTACCAAATTCTGCAATGTCTAGCTAACAATTCAAAGTAAATGAAACAAGTTTTCATTGCATTGAAAAAAAAAAAGAAACAAGTTTTTATTTAAAAGAGACTGCTTGATAGAGTGCTAATACCCAAGATCGATGCCTTTCCCTTAGGCTTCACGTATAACCAGTTTATTCACCTTCTCAAATGTGAAAGGGTAAGTGAGACCGGGCTGGAGGACATCGATTTCTTTGTAGTACTGACCTACATCGGATAAACATGGTTGGCTGAAGAGGCGCATCACATCCCCCAAGTATGAGTATTGCAGGTATCCATTCCAGCCGTTAGGAAGCATAACCAATACCCTTCTAGAAATGGTGCCCATGTGTGTTTGCATGAATGAATCCGGAATAGGCTACAACGACATTGCATTACGAGTGGAGTTAATTGCGATGAAGTTATTTCAAACCGAATGTCGGTAAACTAAAGTAAAAAACAATCCTCCAGGACTGAGGACTTGCCCCGCAAAGGAAGGTCTCGACGTTGCCAATTGGGACATCACATCGGCGTTACATGTTTCTGCAATGGAAATAATGATAACGAGCATCGGTCAATGCACCCAGTCCCCATAAATTTTAAAAACAATTGCTCATGTGCAAATTTTACCCACTGACCTGGGGGAGTGAGTAGAGGTGGACTTGGTGGTATGGTTCTATATGTATCCATGTCGGCGTAGACAATCTTTACGTATCTTTTGGAGAACATTACAACATTAAATTTACTAGGGAAAACCCACTAACACTCCAGCGTCCACCCTGGATGTAATCCACATGTCCGAACAACTTTGACCCATTCTTTACCAAGGAAAAGGGCTCCGTTCCTGAACACCAACGACACATGGAAGCATAATTTCAGGCCAATTTCTATTACCACATATTTTGACAGAGAGATTGAATGCTTCTTCATCCACCATTGTGGGATCTCCTGCGAGTGCGCGAAGTTAAGGTTTAGTTTAATCAGCAGGGGTTGTAGGCACAACGCTAGCGACTTAATCACACCAACCAGGACTACGGAAAAGACCAAAAAAGAGGACATGTTAACAGAGACTTACCAGCCATGAATTTGCCACTGCTGCCCAGGTAATGACAACGGAAAATGAAGGCGGGTATATTATGTGCGTGACTGGTTATGAAACGGCGCACAATATAGTTTCATGAAGAAGTAACTACGGTACACAGGTCTAATTGTTTCGGTTTGTCCGGCAAATGCAGTGTTAGGTGATAAGTTGGGGTGTAGGCGACATCCATGGGAGGAAAAAAGAGCTCTAAATTGATGTAAAAAGTTCATAAATCGCATTAACTGTGTAACTACCACCTTATGGAAAGGGCTTGAAATTCATTATACAATAGAAGTGGATGTCACTTCACAGTTTAGGGATGAATGAATGAAGGTACGGCTAATTAAATTGATGGGGTACACTTAGGGGATGGTGGGTGTACATCTAGGGCATAGTGGGTCTATTTCATCAAGCATGGAAAGTCAACAAATGGTTCTAGCCTGGAGAAGAAGTCGTAGAAGTAATGATTTCATAACTACCAGCGTCCAATCGTAAATAAAAAACGTTGCAGAAGGTCAGTATATGGAATGGTGAGCAAGCTCGTGTGGAAGTATGCATTCTACGAATGAAGTTTTCTATTTAATTGTTTGTTACAGTAAGTTTTCTATTTAATTTGTCCACTGTGAAGCTGGTTCATTAACACTTATCGTTGTGTAGGCGTAATGAAGTCACATTAAGTTCCGAAAATGGGTAATTGAAACATTGAATTCGTAGTTAATCGAAAGTTAGTAATACGGATTGTGGATATTCTTGCCGCATTCCTTACATAACGAGCGTACGACGGTGTAATCAGACCGCTTTAGTTATATGTAGAGAGTATAATTATTAAATAATAGATTTTAATGGTGCAAAGAGTGAACATAGAAAAAATATAGCTTAACAATTCTTCTAAAAAGATACAAAATATAGAGTTATTTGAGATATTTATTTTTAACTAATTAAACTCACAAAGACTTTTTTTAAATAACGAGAGATTAAAAGTATGTTGAACTAAATATTAGTACCTTAGTCTTGACAAACAAGAGAATTGTTAATTTAAAAAGAGCATTAGAAATGCTCTTATTCCTCGCCACAATGTTATTGTGGATTGTAATTTCTTGATTGAGGGAGAGTCGTTCATTCGACATTAATGATATAATTATAATAAGATAACTACAATTAAAAACATACCTCGTTGGGCCATTGCATTCTTGTGGGTACAAGGGCGGCTGAAGAGAGTCAATGGGCCTTACCATTCAGGGCATGAACTATAGGCATCGACAAACTCCACAGACTGTTAATATTCAAAATGCCCTTCATGTGGGCTACAGAACGTCTAGTGTTGTATGAACCCACAGTAAACCTCTTAATACTAGAAAATTCCATGCATTTGTCACAGTTTTCATGCATGCACAGGTCCCTTTTCGCTGGAACCGACTACAAAAACTTGTGCAGTGTGAATTCGGCTCTCTTTCTCCTCTTGTAGACCTTAACTCCATTCCTCGAATCTGCATTAAATTAACAGTTTACACTTTTTGTGACATCGCATCAACAATAAATGGAGGACTAAGTTCGAATCGCATAAGCAAGAAAATACTGACAACAATACACGTGCTCGACATTACCCTCTACGTCCTCACTTGAGTCCCCAGATTCGTCGTATGGTGCGGCTTCTTTGCCATTCGCTGCCGTAACCTCGTCGCCCATGATATCTCTGATAGTCAAGTGGAGTATTCCACAACCAACACACCTGAAGAATACTTGGTAACCGGTCCGTATTCCGAACATGTGTACCACGTCCGTCCGTTCTCCACGAATGACGAACTGTGCCTGCAACTTGTCCACAGTGACAAATCTTGTCGTGCAATTGGGAAGTCGAAGAACCATCATTGGTCCTAGTTTGTGGCCGAAACGCTCCTGCCATGCCGGAGGAATGGGCTGCCAAATAAAGTTCGTTAGTGCGACCATGATTTGTGTTTGCGGACGAAAGTGTACATTTGAAACTAATGTAATGGATGGCATTACTTACAACGATTCCATCATTAACATGAACGAATTCCATGTGGAATTTGAATGCAAAAACAACAGGAGTTGGACGAATGGAAAGGGAAAGTTCGAGCTCGTCGGCGAACCTTTCGTCATCACCTACATGTATAGCCATGGCTACCTTCCGAAGTATGGTGAGTGATAATTCGTGCTTATGAGCAAGTGAGGCAAAGGTGTTTAAGGCTGGGTCAACCAAAACCACAAGGGAAGATGTGCTTCACGGTGATGGTTGCAAAATATATAGTTCTGTAGCAAGGAAAATGTCCCAACCACTCAAATGGCTTAAAATTGATGAGCTGCATGGTAAAAATGTCACGTACAACACTAAATATTAATTGCCTAGTAAAACGCCTTGTAGATCCCTCAATTTATCACCGTATCTTCAACCGGGCGGGTGTGTAAGGCAGCATTGATTTCGTCATTATGCCCTTAACTGGCGTAAATAGCTTTTTTTCGTCATTTTTTTAGGCACTGGTGAATACAAATGACACTGCTTTGGTGTATTTCTATTACACTTTTATATGTATAGATGTTGATTCTTTGTGCATTTCAAAATTCATAAAGCGAAAAGTAATGCAGGAAATTATTTTGTAACGAGTCTCGCTAAATTACATGGCTAAGTGAAGTATATCTACAACGTTAAAATTCAGTCAACTTATAATTAAACCCAGTAGAGGAATTCATAATGTCTAATTACAATCCCACCATTCCAGTTCAGAACTTTTAACAAATAATTACAATAATAAAACCCATCATTCCATATACCACGTAAGCAAAATAACAATGCCCTTGCAAATTTGACAATACTTAAGACCATAAACTGCAAACGGTAATGTTACAATAGCTTCACGAACTTCTGATTCCCATTCCTCAGTCACTTCCATATCCCAATGACCTTTTCATTTGACCGTAATGGCAAAGAAGGCAGGCCAGCCTCATGCGATAAAGTTGCACATTAAACGAAATAGGCAAACCCTACCGTCCCCATGCAAAGTATTCAGCATAAGCCAGCGTGAATGCGCCGCAATCCTTTGAAATGGCCGGGAAAAAAATTTAGAAATCATTCAAGTAGACAGTAAGGACGAATGCAAAACAAAAGGGTAAAAACAATGTAAACGAAACGTGTACCTTCGCACTTGGGTTTGCAGCCCATCCACCATCATTATATCTAATGGTGCAGTATGATCCAACATACGTATATTGGCGCCGTTTTTATTTTCTGTCCAAACGCCATTGTTTTCAATGATATGCGGAAGGACTACTTGATAAGATTGCAAGAAGTCCTCCCCTGCCGGCCATGCTCTATGATTCGAATAGAATCATACACATATATCATTACTCTATGAAAGTTGAGGCGAAGCAAAAGCCAGTGTTGACCGGGCTCGTAATACGAGGGCATCAGGACATCATCCACTTCTGCCCATGCCCTACCACATTCCATACCCTTCCTAATCATGTAACTTCTCACCAGCTAGTCAGATTTGAAAACATTCTCTTTGGGATCCTTCGAGTCTGCATACATTTGATAGAACATTCGTACAACCTGGTCAAACGTGTCTTCTGTAGTTGTGAAGTTCCTTTTGAAGCCCCCGTATTTTTGCTTCTTCCGGAAGTAATGCATGACGATGTTAATATGCTGCATATCCGAAGACAGGTAAAAAAATGGAGCACTTTGTGAACAAATGCAGTAATACATATGCTTGAAGAAGAGGGCTTACCGATGATTCCAAATAGTGGTCCACAGTACACAAGTCGACGAACCTCTTTGTGGCGACTTCAGCAACAACGAAATTAAAAAGCGGGTTGACTTTTGACTGTTTTTTTAAAGGTTTTCTTCCCACTACGTGAACAAAAAAATTGCGGTAGGTTTGCCCAAAATTATAAATTTTGTGGTATCCAGGAAAACGACAATGTGAATAATTACATACCCCTTATCACCATCTTCGGCTTCGTCGAGCCATTTAGTCATCCCCTCGTACATGTCCGTATATCCATGGGCAAGGTCGTAGTTATCATCGAAAGGATAACTGCCTCTGTTTACCAATGTCCCGACACTACCAAGCACTTTAGCATATGCATGTTGGCGAGGGTTACCAAATCGGTCTTCGCTAACCTCTTCGGAGCTTACCGGTCTCCCTACGTTTGTCTTCTTACTTGTATCCCTTTTTATATTTTGCACAGCATGCCTCTTTCCAGTTGTAATCTCGCCTTGGCTTGAGGCCATTTGAGTTGCCATGTGGGACTTCGAACCACAACGCGATATGGGTGTTTGGTTTTCCCCATCTCCTACCTACATCAAAAGCACATTGGAAATTCAGTAAACTACAGTAAAGGTCAGAAGGTCTGTCTAATAAGGTGCAGCAAAGGTCAACAGATATGTCTAATAACTACCAATGTCTTACACTAGAAACGAACGCAGAATTTCGCAGCAGAGACAATGCAGAATTACTACAGAAGAAAGATTAAGATGCCACTGTCTACGGAGCGTTTGCGGGCGATCCATGATATAAAGGAAACGGTGTGCGTAAATTGAAACGCTACATATGTGGAGGGATAAGCAGTTGGGAGAAAAGGGCGTGTGGAAGTCAAACCGTTTGGTATAATGCGCACTAAGTAACGATACCACTCAATGTCTTAGGTAATTACATGTGATTAATACTAACTCTATGCATCTACGCTAATTAGTTGAATTTAATAAAGTCGCTTTAAATTTCATTTATTATTTGACTCATGTCGGCTTAAATTTCATGTAGTCATACTACAGGTGCCAGTGAAGACACAATGGGATTTGTATTTTTATATTTTGTTTTGAAATAATATGACAACGCTAAATATGCCTATTGCTAATTAATGCTTAATTATAGAAACATATAAAGTTTGACAATTAGCACCGATTTTTTAATGACATGGTGTCCACCTTCGTATGCCAAAATGAAAAATAGTATACACGTTTGAACATCTAGATTTCAAGTATTTTGCACCTTAGTAACATAAATTTCATGTTGTTTTGCACCTTTGTACACATAGATGATATGTGCCGGTCCGTTTGTACACATATACTTCATGATGTGCAAACCTTTAAAAACTACAAAGTTAATGTTGCATACATCATTTAGCCTTAAATTAATGATTACCCTACAACGTTGTTTAATTATGTTTTCCTGTGTTGTACAAGTGTAAACCTACAAATTTCGTTGTGTAGGCTTCGTATGCCAAAATTGACGATTCAATGTACGCTTCTAATTCAACATTCCCTTCTGTAAATCATCGTTTGCAAAAATTTTACCCTGTTTAAACTGAAGGACAAATTGTTTTTATGTTCACTGCTGATAACACTAAATGACATTGACCGTTTTGTTTATGCCAAATCTTGCCTAAGGCACGGCTAAGTGTGCTGCCGAAATGCCAAACAAAAGATTTGAGCAAGACGTGTACACATATGGAATGCCGATAGTCATTTGTAAAGTTTGATTGGTGAAGCCTTAAACCTTCAAACTCTTAGTGCTTTCTACACACTCTCTACCACGTTCAAAACCTCTCATTACCTACCTTACCTTACTCTACTCGTTCCACTTGCAACTCACACAAGAGGCTTCATTAGTTTTATTTGGGCCACGAAATATAATAAGTGCCGAGCATATTGCTAGCACAAAAGCTAAGTGTGTGACACTAAGGTGGGGTTTTACTCGACACTCCCATATGCCTTGTGCACATACCAGGCACCGGGCTTCATCCTCCCAGCTGGGCCGGGCAACAAAATCAAATCAAGTGCATCACCAAACATATATGGAGTTTTCTAAGAGCTTCTCCAACCCAACTCCGCACTTCCACCTGGCGCTATTTAAAAATTTCAATTAGAGTGGGTCTACAGGACCATACTAAATTTGGCGTTGAACTGTAGTTACGCTAAAAGAATTATTTGATTTTTTTAACCAGTCAAGTATTTGTTTTTTCACAATTTATTTCATTTAACTCTTAAGTGTTACACTGTTTTTACTATTTTGCATATGCTGTAAATTGTTACTTTTCATAAATTTTGTATTTTTTTAACTATTTTGATTAAAATATCTATTAATAATTTAATTAACTGATAAATATATATGAGACAATAAATCCATAGAACTAAAACGATTTCAACAAAAATATGCACTTAAATTAATATAACATAATGCTAATTAATTCAAAAGATTAATATGTTATAATATTAAATTTTATTTTTTATTAACATAAATAATATATAAAATGAAATGAATTTATAATTTCGTCAAATTTAGTTTTGTTCAATAACTAATTAAAAAAATAAATTGGTGTTTACTTTGCAAAAGAAATAGTGATAATTTTGTATTAGAAGGAATATTCTCTCTCTTTTTTAGTTGGAAATAGAGTTGTAAATTGGAGGTGAGTTAACTATAGCTACTCTATTTTTAGATTAAATTACTGTAAAATAAAGTGTTGAGTTGGAGTTGACCTAATTTACCAAAACACTTGTTTTTTTACGAAAGCGTAACCCTTTTAGATCTCTCTGCGTTGTGAGATTAATTGGTATGTCGAATTTGATGGCCTTTTAAATTAAACGTGAAAATTTGTTATAATTTGGAATATACATTTGAAAATCATTAACCCTCCGAAATGTAATAAATTACGTGTAAGCAGCAGCTTCTGCCATATAGTTGGATGATTCGTAATCGAGGGACCCTTTATAAGCCACGTGGGTTTAGCTCTTTCTTTGTTGTGGTTTGGAAGCTCTTTTAAACTGCCCGAAAACATTAACCTTTCTACTCCCTTCGCCGGATTAATTTCTCGCTGATTAGACATATGAAGCATCCTAACACCCCAGTGGAATCGCATACCCCTGACCGTACCAGTTCAAGTGAGAAGTCCAACCATGTGAATGTATCGTTCGAATCTCCTGTGAAGTGCATGTGCGGAAGGCATGCAAAGCTCTTGGTTTCTCAGACTGAGGATAATCCAGGTCGTAATTGCAGCGGACGAGAAATCAAAGGCGAGTTGGATGAACTGAAGAAGGATGTAATTGCAGTAAGGAGAAGGTTGCCTTGCTTCAAAGCATGATAGTCGGGGTCGTAGCATCAGTGATTACACTGACGTTGTTATTCCATATGTGATGAGGGGTGTATGTACTCCCCCAGTTGAAGTACGTTATCGGTTCATCTTTACAATTGACATTTCGTTGTCCAAAAGTTTTTACTGTCCATTAACTATTGGCGGGGGGTTTGGAAAATGGGTTTCGCTTTTCAGGTTTCACCATTACAACACAATGTGTGTGTAATGTTACTTATATTTACGTAATAAGTTAATCGTTTTCCATGTCGTTCGGTTGGATTGCTCATAAACCACATGCAGTAAACTAGAGATGTCAAGGAAAACACATGAATCATTTGTATTTCATCTCACCCTTAACATCAACTCACACCTAACTAGTCCAACATCATATTGAATTATTCGTCCCAAAAAATTTTTTGTAACCCGATAATGAACACTACGCCTAAAATGTTGGTAATGCCGAACATGTATCGGATAGCCTTAGGTTTCCCTTCTCACCATTACTCGACATATCCCCCGACGCGACTAATCTTGCAAGTGTACATGACATCGGAATGCAGCACGTTCATTCGTTTGTATTACATACCAACCTCGCATAGACAGGGTTGGCTGAAACGGTGCATTACGATTTCAAGTACCATAGTTGCAGGTACCCATACCAGATGTTAGGAAACACAACCAATACCTTTCTTGATTTGTACCCCAATTGGTTGTACACGAATGCTACCAGAATAGTCTAGCACGAAAAAAAATTAGGCCCGACATCTTAATTACACATAAATTGAAACCGATATGTAATTAGAAAACAAACAATCACGGTTTAACAGGATGCGTTCCAATTGTCCATGTCTTTTTTTTTGACTGCAAAATCCTAAATGTCTGCGCACTTTCTTTGCCCTGCAAGGCAATGTCCAGACAATGCCAATAGTCAACAGCCGTAAGCGTTACATGGCGCTGCATTGAAAACACTTAAAATTGACCAGTCTCATGTACACAGATTCCGAGAGACTGAAAATGGAAGGCCAACTGCTAAGCACATCCACAAATAGTAATCGAGTTATGTAACACATTAAATTAATGCAGAAATGAATCCAAAAAATTTGATGACATCAGTGATCTTATAGTATTTAATTCTTCCCAACTACCACTCAGTTAGAAGTTGGCACAAAAATGGATTGCTCTCTTTATGTGCGACTGGCGAAGATGTCAATGTAGGGGGCATTTCTCAACTCTGCGACAAGTGGTTGTACGAAGGACGGGTAGGTGTTTTCCTTTATTAGTAGCGATAGGTACGTGAAGGTGAGTGAATTTAATCCGATTGAGTGTTGGTAAAGTTTACTGAAAGTCAGTTCATAAATACCTTCTGAAATTATTAATTTTTTAAAGCTTACTATTTTATTCCGAGGGATGAAAAAAAGTTTCACCTTAACCATTTTTGGCCTTTCCAATGTATATTTGTTGTGTAAATTATTTTACACCTAGACGTATGCGTAATTTTAATATGTGTTTGTATTACCATACTATGTTTGGTTTTGGATACGCAATTGAACCCTTTATTATGGATGAGTTAAAATTTCAATTATTTGAAGAAGGAGCATAAATAGGAGCTCATAGTATGGAAGAAAACAAGTGAGAGGGTAAATGAAATGCCGTATTAAATTTAAAGGAGCGTTAAAGTTATCATCCACATTCAAATTTAAATATGATATTTGTCCAATCAGGATTTTTAAAAAATTAGCGTGATGGGAAGGCCGGCAGGGATTGGTCATTTGGTTGGATTGTGCACTCTTTCCAGGGGAAATTTGCAGGATACGGTCTCCAATATATCAGCATAAAGTGGCGGGTTGGTTTGAATGTTTATTACAACATTTCCGGCCGAACAACCTCATGACTCTGCAAGCCTTATGTTCACTTTAAAACTCCAATTTCTGTGCATGTAAGAATAACACAATCAACATATCTTGAATATTTGATGCTGTTAAGAAGGAGGATTAAGAGAACATGAGCATCTAATATCAATAATTAAATGATGAAATAGGTTTATGCACAATGAATTGCAAGAAAAACCCCCATAATGTCGTCCACATTTATCCAGGAGGAAATGGTCTGTTTGCGATATATTAGACCCATATCAACTCAAACCATTTAATAGCGTCTAATTAGGCCCATATAATAGTATACGGTTAATACTGTTTTATGGGCTAACTTGCAATTGCTATACGTGGGGTTCTATAGTTTCCCTTCCATAAAACATGGATAGTCTTTACATTATACTAGTGCAGTTATTAACTAAAAACTTTTTTGGTATAGACAGACAAACAGGCGTTGACGTTCCAGAAGGAAGAGAATATTAGTAATTAAAATCATAGTATAGAATTCATCTGAGTGCACACGAGGATTGTCAATTCGCCGGGACCAACTTGCCATAAAACATGAACAGCGACAAACTTAATAACATCAGATATTCAAGAAAAACTGTTGGTTGAATATAAAAGTCTAGTTAACAATGAACCACAATGCCACGACGAAATAAAATATCACAGCAAGAAAAAGTATCAACACCGCGTGCTTTAGCCTCCTCTCCTCCTCTTGAAGATACTCCATCTCCTCCTCATAATCACCAAAACGACGTAGCAACGCAAGGATTACTGACATGGATCTAGGGCATATTGGTGGGTCAAACCATTGAAAGAATCCACAAAGGGGTTGCAAATGACCTCCTACAGCATTCACATTAGGCATGCAACCCCAATACCTCCGGCTGGGATTTTGTGGCCCCTATGAAGTATGCATAATTGCGTCTAGCTGACAGTAGCATGTAGGCATTGCCGTCTGTGTTGGTGGAACTTACATTTCCAAACGGTTCTTCTCATTTCAACAGGTGAGCTTGGGAATATGATGGTCATGCATGCTGCGGGACGTGTGGAGACGACTATTTATATAATGGCGACTGCTTCACAAACATGACATGGGATTGACCTTTACCAGAATTCATGCACGGTGACCTTCGGAAGTAAATTAAGATTACTTTGTTGGTAATGCGAAATTAAAATGTAATTAAGTAGGCTATCAGTGAGCGAGTATAATCTTGCCAAGATTGGCCTGTTTTGTATGGTTAAATCAATGCAATGCCAAACCTGTGCATTGCCATTACTTTGATAACTTCTGTACTAAGATGAACCCGAGAGTGCGCGCTTTTGACTAGTCCAGTTGATGGGCGGTAGATATATACTACATGTAGATAGTCATCATGTTAGCAGTCATGGAAATTGTGCAGCTATAACATTTGCGGCTGAAGACCATTATGTCTAAAACTCTGAATGATTTTTCATCCTAGCGATACTGTTTTTCTCATTAAACAGTACACCTTCGAAAATACCACACTCGGCAAGTTTACAACAACCTACCTTTGCATTTGGTAATCCACTCATTTCCTATGGTAAGGCGTGATTTCTTTACGGGAAAGAAAACCAAACCAATGAGAAAAATAAAGAGATTATGATATGATAGTCAGAGGATATGAACAACACTTAATTGACATAGTGGGACGTGTCAGCGTCTCAGAATACAATGCCACCTCCCAATATGTCGCTCGAACTTTCCGTCTATTTAACGGGTAGCAACGCTTTCACTTTCACAACACTATGCATGGCTAATGTAATGCCAACATATGACCTCTTATTCCCTCTAATCGGCAGCAAACCTATTTTTGTCTAGAAGCTGCAAAGGTGCGGGCAAATTTCCACCAGACGAAGATGAGCTCCGGTTGTCTCTAGGACCAACTGTTATGCCTGATTTTCCATCGTTTTGCATATTAATGGATGCTCGTTCAATTATATCGGGATCTGTGGTACGTAATAGCAACAATTATTGCAGGAAAAAATATCTCACTCGATTTGCATATTCGATAGACTTTTGAGCACCAAATATTTATGTTTACTGTGTTCGAAGGCGATAAACTCAATAACCTGTCCACATTTGCGTTGCACTCCATTTCAGGCATTACCTTACATATGGTTCATCAAATGGGGATATCTTCTCCGTGATCAGATAGTTGTTAGGTTTTGAAACGGGGAGGTATATCCCGTCTCTATCCAAGCAAAGTGGACAGGTGTTGTGATGTGCGGTGAATGGACAACAGTTTGTTGTGATGTTCCGATATGTAGGCTACTCGATTTTCGATTTAGCAGTTACACATGGAAGCGGTTAATGTGATTGCATATACTTATCCTCTTTGATGATAATTCATCGTAAATCCATCACGTGTACCACTCAAATCGATTTCTGGGTTTAGAACATTAAATGACTCATTACATGGTCAAGTTTTGGACGAAATCCATGGTGGTCCCCGAAGTTTGATATATTGTTTAACTCAATCCCTACTTCCTCTAACATAGAGTATATAAGGGTAGTTTTATCATAAAAAACGGCATTTTTTGGGTTTGTGTTGCCATATAAGAAAGTCTGGCGTGTCCATCAAACTGAAATGACGAAAGTTGAGATTAGGGACCAAAAAGACTATATCAGAAGTACTAGGGACTGGGTTGAATAATATACTAAACTTTGGGGACCGCGATTAATTTCGCCTACGTATTCGCAATAGTTTTTTCGTTGACTTTCTTCGAGAAATTATATCCATATATCCAATTTATTTATTCTACGGAAATTTCCTCTACAACGTTATGTTTTTCTCTTGGCAATTACAACCAACTCTGCATGACGAAGTTGTATCCACTTAAGGCTTCCGTACTTATGTTTGAGGTTGACAAAATACATTCTGTCGCTTATGAAGATTAGTATGGCTAGATTAGCATCTCAAGATGTCTACCATTTGTGTGGATGTCAGAATTTGTAAACTAGTGAGTTGGTGGACCCTATTTGAAAATGTTAATAACATATGGGTTGACCTCCTAACGGTCTAATTACTTATAGGCGAATCATTATTTGGTTAGATCGAACAAAGTTTTTTAGCCGTTTTCTGTTGCCTAAAATTGACGTATTGATATGGCCACGGTTAAGCAAACAGTCATCGCTACACCTCACTATCTACGATTGTTGTGCCTGGATGAATACTAATCCCTTCGTCTTGACTTTTTTTTTGGTCAACATCCCTTTGTCTTGACTAGAATATTCATCTTTTTGTTTTTATCATGCAGATCATCTTCCATCTTCGACATGCAACCAACAATTAAGTAGGAACCTAAGTTAAAAAATAAAAGCCAATTAAGTATTCTTGCATAAATAATCATATTGTTATGAGGGAACAAAAAATCGACACAAAGTCCAATGATTTAAGGTTTTAACTAGGGACACTGTTGAGGAATACCCGGCGTAGGCCTTCCATAGATCGTATGATGATTTCATTAAGTTGATTCCAATGGAACCTAAAAATTCATGTTGTGTACATCCATACTTTTTTACACATGATGTTGTAATTAAAATACCTAATTTTGGTGAAAGCTAGGTGTAAAACTAGTGAACCTGTATGTGTCACTCGAATGTGTACACAACATTACTTTTATATGACATAATTCCACCTCATTCTACACAAAATGAAACGACTATTCTAGGATGGAGAGAGATTGGGAGAGGGCGAGAGAGATCAAGTAGTAAGGGGAAAGAGGGAGAGGGAGAGGGGGATAGAGGGAGATGGAAAGAGGGAGGGGGAGAGAGAGAAGAGGGAGAGTGAGAGGGAGGGAGCGAGAGATATATGGATGTCTACAATGAGATAGGGAGAGATATAGGGATGGAGGGAGGGGTGAGGGAGAGAGAGAGGGAAGGAGAGAGAAAGAGAAACAGAGAGAGGTAGGGAGTGAGACAGAGAGGGAGATGGATAGAGGGAAAAAGAAAGTTAGGAGGGAGGGGGAGAGAGAAAGCGAGAGAGAGAGAGAGATAGAGAGAGAAAGAGATTCGTAAATCCCAATTCTTAGGTAAGGGATGGCCAAAAAATCAGAGCATGCCTAGTTATAATCCTAATGTATCGCCGGTGAATTTGGAAGTGGAAATTCTGTTGTTTACCAAGAGTACACAAATTGGATGAAATATGTGGGCTCAAGTCCTCAATTTTTAGCAATTATTGGCTAAAATCCAGGACTTCCAAATGGGTTGAGTGAAATCATAAATACATTTAAACTAGGCTCGTTAAATGTATTTATAATTATAGAATTGAATATTTGTTATAGAGAGGGAGAGAGTGTGAGTATAGGAGAGAGAGAGATGTTGGGAGAGAAATACAGATAGGGAGAGGCAGACCAGATTGGTGTACTAAGGCGTACACTACACTAAGAGTACACATAAATATTAACGTTTTCCTTCGTACAATTCGTATTTTTACGTGAAACAATGTGTCAAAAACATGCAACCACGGTGTACAGGGGTGTAATAAACAATTCAAATACAACTTGTCAACATATAGTAAATCACTATTGTGTGCGGATTTTTTTTGTCATTAGTAGTGCCCAAGATTCAACCTTCGCTGCAGTTGTGTGCGGATTTTTTTTGTCATTTTCCTCCTTTGACATATAAACCCAAGCAAGTATTCATAAAAATGGCACCATGTCATTCAACTATTGCAGCAAGTATTGTGTGCGGATTTTTTTGTCATTTTCCTCCTTTGACATATAAACCCAAGCAAGTATTCATAAAAATGGCATGCTCTACACTTATAATCTTTTTGTCCGTAAGTGAATGTGTCAGTATCCTAGTACGAACTCCTACAGCATGCAAACTGAATCCTGTCAGCATTGCAGCAAGTATTGCGAGCCGCTACACAACATTCCATTTTCAACTATTACCATGTCATTGCTTGGTAGTAGCTTGCGAATGCAGAATCCACTCATAACTGGGAGGCTCAAATTCCTGCCCATATCACTGTGTCTCCACATTTGGTTTTTGTATACGGCCCAATGAAACTCTTGGACATTTCGATGGACCTCGTTGTTTCATTTTTCATACGGTCCACACTAAATCGTGCCCATTTCCATGTTGGAACTATGTTAGGTATCTCAAACGGTCCACCTATGCACAATAACCATGTTGGCGAGTCCGGAATTTAACGCAAACCCGGGCCTTACACAAATGATTGTATCCAACAAACTCTATCCTGCCTAAGGCATATGAACTACGCATATTAACAAAAAAACTTGGGTAATCCATGAGGTCATATAACCTTATGGTACAAAAAAATACAAAAAAAATGTCATATTACCTCAACGTCGCCACATCAGTGGCTCCATACCCACTGCAAAAAGATTAGCATGGTACCGTCTTAAAATATACCAGACACTACATTTAAAATTTGGAACTTAATATATTTACAGGAAATAAAATAGATTAATTACAAAAAATAAATCACTATATGAAATGGTCAAAACATAACAAATAATAGGGAAACCATGATTGCACAGTAACTTTAATCAATTAAAAATTATTTTTACGAAATGAATAATTGAATAATTCATAAATACCAAATGGAAAAATATGATGATTGGCCGAGGCTTGGTTGTCCGCTGATAGAGCACCTACATGGTGACGACAACATTTGGAGTTTGAGTCCTAGACTCGTACTGTACGTCCTTAAGTGTCCTCCTTAGAGAATTGAGGCCAAACCAAAAAAAAAAAACGACTAATATGAATTTAATACATATCTGAAAACCTAAAAAACTATATACTCTTCCCTATGGAAAATGTATAGCGAAGTGTGTATCTATTGAACCCATAAATGATGCCGTAAAGTTTCCCTCTTTCTCTGTATCGACCCTTTCTGCCTATCTCAATCCCACTCGCCCCACTCTCTCTCCGTCGACGCTCTCTATTTCCATACGCCCTTTCTCTACCCCTCCGCCCCCTCCCCGCGTTTTATTCTGCCGACGCAGCATTTGTACCATTGTTATTTTTCTCTCGCCCTGATTTTTTCATCAGCAACGCTAATTACGGCGATTATGGAGGACAACATGCTTTCCAGCAAAGATACATTCAAGCGCCAGATCGGGGCGAATAGAAACGAGATTGACAAGCTTCTAGAAGAATGAGAGCTCCACAGACTCAATATAATGAAGATGGAGAAGCAGTTGAATGTCTACAAGCAAGAGGTGGAGCATTGTGAGAAGTTGCTGGACAAATTGCATGCCCGTGTCGTGTCGGCAGAGAAGAAAATTGCGATTTTTGAAGGCTCGAAAAGCTTCCAAACAGAGGCGTGGCAACGCAGCGAACATTGACTCGGTTGTGATGGATTGCGAGGCCAGCCCTCCACCGAATAATCCTCCATCTATGTAAGTTTGCTCATAGGTTTGCTACATGAATACTCCTCCATGTTTTCAGATAGGTTTTTCAAGGCTCAGATGTTAACTCTATGCTACTAGTCAAGATGATGTAGCTCGATTTAGCGTTGTTGTTACAGCCTCAGATGTTAATTTTATGTTACTAAGATCAAATTGTGGTGCATACTACTTCATTGAGGACTCTGAATTGTAGTCAGAAAATGAATATCAGTCATTCAATATTTTAATCTTGAAATACAATAATGGAGCACAAAATTTTTTTCCTCAAGGTCAGACAAAACAAAACGGTGTGTGTGCAGCAACACCTTTACTTTCCTGATTCTGAAAACCTAAATTTCGGATGTCACCCACTAGACGAGATCCACCTTATTTCTGTCTGGACGAGTTCCACCTTCTCTCGTAGGCCTCTCACGCTCTCGTCGATTTGGATCTTCTACCGTGTGGTTGTGTCGACATCTTCAACCTCTTATCGTCGATCTTTGTCTCTGTCGTGCCACTCTATTCCGTCGACGCTATTTCTCCGAAAGTTGTTTCTCTCTGTCCCATCGCTGTCGTGTTCTCCGTCCAGTCGCCTCGCTCTCTGTCTCCGTGAACGCCCTCTTCCTGTCCCGTGGGTCTTTGTCTCTGTCATTGTTCACTGCATTTGGATCTTCTACTGTGTGGCTGTGTCGACGTCTTCAACCTCCTGTCATCGATCTTTGTCTTTGTCGTGCCATTATATTCCGTCGACGCTATTTCTCCTGACTGTGTTTCTCTCTTCTGGCTCTCTCTCTATCCCATCACTGCCATTTTCTCTGTCCAGTTGCCTCGCTCTCTGTCACCGTGAATGCCTTCTTCCTGTCCTGTGGGTTTTTGTCTCTGTCGTTGTTCATTGCCGATGGCTAAAGGAGGTAATATTTTCTTACATTTGTAGTGAGATTTCTTCAACGAATTTTGAAGGTGTGATGTTATATTTGTCCGACATTTTAAGGAATGAAACCCTACTTAGTAGGAATGAAACACAATAAAATGATTCTTTGGTATGTATTATATTAATCTGCTGATTTGTATTGTTACTTTAAGTTTTAGTTTGTCAATATGGAATTAAGGGATGAGATTACAGTAGAGAACAATTATGATGTGAGGGGACAAAAGCGAAAAAGGAACGAAACACAATAAGATGACAAAGTATTTTGGACGAAAACTCCAAAACATGTGGGCATTATATATTTGAAAATTTTAAAAATTAATGTGTTAATGTAGTATTTTGTTTTGTTTATTTGTTTTATCTGTAAATATATACAAATTCTTTAGAGGCTTATTGTCTTTTAAGAAATTCACTGATAATTTATCAGAGGATAAACGTGATCTTATTGAAGATTTGAGTTTGAGAGGTCTTCTTGAACTTAAAGTTCAACAACAAAGAATTAAATCAGCAGCACTTTTGTGACCGCCGATAAAATCAGCCGTCTACAAAGAAATAGACCCTGGTCTTTGGTTCCAACAGCTGGCGTCGGGACTATGTTGCTGGCAGTAGCCCCAATCCTCTCCCCCTCTCATTTTCAACACAATAATTTTAGATCTGGGCCTTTCTCTTTGCCGCTTTTATTCTCTTCTTTGTCTCATCATCTTCCTCTTAGATCTTTTTTTTTTTGGATGTTTTTGCCTCTTCTATGGAATTTTTTTTTGTAGTGTAGATGTTGTGTTGGCTTGCTTTTCAGGGGTGATGCCTTCGAATTTGGTGATGGTGATGCGCTACGCAGATTGGCCATGACTTCTTTCAATTCCTTTACCTTCTTCTTCAACATGGCTTCACCAACAGTTCTTACGTCTTTGTGCGTGGTATTTGGTGTCATGTCCCTCCTGAGGGCGAAGTCGATGCTGTCTACTTGATTGGGCTTAATGGTGGTGCAGGTTATGTGGTCATTATTTGTTATTTGCTCACTAGATTGTTTGTTTGGTCTCAGTTGTTGTCCTTTGTTCGATCTCTGTCTTTAGTGTTTTCTTTATTTTTTGTTGGTTTTTCTGTTTTCGCTTTCTTTATTAAGATCTTGCCAATGCATGCTCCTGCAAATTCGGTTTGGATCTTCCACTTGAAAGAATACCATGATTCACAGTATAGTTTTGCGATTGGTAACTCTGTACCATGTCTACTAGTTGAAATATGATCTAGTTCAAGTCTCAGTTAAAAAAAGAAAAGAGAAAAAAAAAGAACAATTATTTTATTCAGATTGAGGTAGCCCCCCTTTTCTTTTGTTGGATACTTGGATCGACTTTTAATTTGTTAATTTTAGAGAAATTACTTATAAAAAAATAGAAAAATTCTAATATTGTTCAACTATAAGAGAATTTTCAAAGTACTTTTTATTATAAAGGGTTACTATTAGTTAAAATACAATTCCTCCAATGAGTTCTTTATCATCTAAAATAAAGTCAATTTCCCAACTCACTCTTTATTTTAAACTCTTTCATTACTAATTAATCATTTTTACCCTATATTTTTTTTGTTTTATTCAGATATCTTTTTAGTTTTAATAAAATAAAAAAATTAAATTTTAATGTCTTTTGGAGTTAAATATTTTACTTCGTAGACATTATACACAGAAATTAATGATTGTACTTTCTATTTATAAAAAAACAACTGCTTAGAATAAGAGCACCATTGAAGATCAATACTAAAGTATATTGGTTGAATTATTCATATCTGGTAATGGATATATATGTATTGTGGCTTTTAAAGACGGGTTGCAGTTTGCCCGTGGAAACATTAAACATTTTAGACAGATTTCAGAATTGGATTCAATCGAGTCTCCGATTGGCAAGCATACTTATGTCCGCAATCTAATAGACCCAGTTTTTTTCCGTCAAGCTGTAGTTGGATCCTGGAAATATCCACACCTACAATTCAGACCACAATCTAACTGGCAAGTTTTAACTTTCGCACCAAACCCGACCCAGAACAAATCCATTCTCGTCCAGAATATCTATGGAAATAAGCAATCCTGATCGAATGGTCGAAGATCAAAAGCACAAAAATGCTAATTTGCCGAAATCATAGTCCTGGGTTATGAATATTATCATTCTAATTGATAATTGTCCGAAGCTAGGTCCAATTGCAACATTCCCAACGGACAAGCCACAATTTTGGCGTTGCCTTATGAATTGATACATGAAGATACTATTTACTTTCAAATTTAAAAACAACAAAGATTTTGCACGTAATTTTTCTCAAACAATAAATCATGTTCTAAAATTTAATTAACAGACAACCTGTGAAAAAAATAACTTATCTGAATGGCAAAAGGACTACCTGCTCTCCCAACATGTCCTCTAGAATGAATGCCGCATCAAATCTGTGAACAAAATTATTGCAAGAATAAAATCTCACTCGAACTAAGTAACAAGAGGCAGAGAAGATAGCCCTTCTATCACAGCCTTCAGCTTCCAATAAATCCCATTTCATACCCCAATTCCCCCAATAGTAGCTGCCTCTAAGGTATTCATTCCCTTCTGCTCGCCTAGAGAACACACACATAATCCAGTCCTTTTATTTAGCAGCAAAATTGGAAGGCTATACTTTCTGAAATCCAGTACCCTTTGGGAACATAGCTGGAGCAACATTTCTCAGCAGGAAGAAAATGAATATATCAACAGTCATTCCTTTGAGCCCTGTCCTCTCAGGAACAGCAGCTGCAAATCTGAACCTTTAGCTGCTTATGGATTTACATTACATTCGCCCAAAATTTGATCTTCTTTGTTTAAAAACCGCTTCCAATAATGCTTATACCTTGGAATTCCTAGCTCCAGCCAAGGTTTCATTTTCCCGTTATAGTGCAACACTGCAGCATTCTTAATGACTTGGACGTCAAGCACATATTCATGGCCCAATCCTGGCAAAATCCAAGCACTATCGAGAGCATAAATAAGGTCCTGAAATGTAAGCAAGTTCGCAGCCAGTATGGTAGCTTCGTTTGATCCTTCTCCTTTCATAACCTGTTTCCATGTTGAAACCAAAGCAAATGAGCAAATAAAAAAGGCCAACGAAACTTGTACCATTCAACAAACTTATAAATGAGAATGCAGATACTGTGTGTAAGGAATACAAGAAGAGGATTAAAATGTAGGAGGGTGGATTAAGATATTAACATCATGAAAAGTTTCATCATGAATGACTAGAACTCTAAAAGAAGTAAGGTTCCACATGCATGATTGCACAAAATATTGTGAATGAGTTAAAACAGCACTCACCTCTTGGCATAGTTTCGAGAATGTTTTGGTAAGATCAAGCTCCCTCCACCTGGCCAGATCAATGACATTCAATCCAGACATCCAAGCGCAAGAACTTTGGTTTAAAATTTGTCCAGCCATATAAGTGTTCAAATGACCGAGCCGAACTGAACATAAC
>CAODLS011247586.1:0-15511 GCA_948243855.1 Flueggea neowawraea
TCTCAAAAACTTTGTATTGAGAGTCTATTATATTATATATATATATATATATATATATATATATATATATATATATATATATATATATATATATATACATATACATATATAACAGAGTCATTTTGTAGGATTATAACAGAGTGTACAGAGTAGTATTGTGGACTGAGCCGCTAGACAGAACAAAGCATGTATCTGGTCGAATACACGGCTACCACTTTACTCTGACAACTAGGGTCTTCACAGAGTATTGATATATCAAATGTTACGTACCGCGTAACTAGGTGTCCCATATTAGAATATATTATTTACGATAATATAACAGACAGTCATGCAAAAAATCTCTCTCTCTCTCTCTCTCTCTCTATATATATATATATATATATATATATATATATATATATATATATATATACAACAATTTATATTAACAGAGTAAAACATCGGTTATTACAAACCACATAAGTCCGATTAATAATTAGCCAAATAATTATTAGTCAGATTTCATGTCATATCCCGACACAGGAAAAAAATATAAGTAGGAAGACACAACCTATGCGTTTGAAGCTACCGTTTCACTCACCTGCAATCTGAACCAAAGGATCCAGTCAGGCACCACTGGTAGTTGACTGGTCGTGTTGACATGAACAAGAAGCTGGAACAGACATATCCATAACAGATATCAAAAAAATGATGCTGGTATTATGGAGGTACTGGATGAATGATATGCAGATGCAGATGCTCAGAGATGCAGAACCTTTATTCCAAATGATAAACCATCATTCGCAACCCAAAATTCAAAGCCAATGTAAAATTACAGTTTGGTCCTCGACCAATGTAAAATTATGTTCTAGCCCCCGAGACACCACTAAGTTATAAATAGCCCTCAAAGTACTCTGGAATTGCTAACTAGTCCTCCAAGTAGTTAGAATTCTCAAAATAAACCTCCAACACTAAGAGGTACAAAGATGTGCAAAATTACACATTTGGTCCCTCAGAACAAAGCCTCACTCGAGTAACGCAGAGGGCTTACACTAATAGGCTCTGCTTTGTATTGTTATAGTTCCACACTGGAATGTTGTAGGGTTACATGTTTACTATTTGTATTTTGATATATGATAACCTGATTTTATACTTATAGTATATTTTGGGTATATTAAACATTTAGTTTATATCATTTATTTTACTATGTATGTGTTTAAAAATAAATGTTTTTGTTAAAATTTTTTAAATAATAATTAAACGTTTTGGGTAGCATGTTGTGATCTTTGACACTTGTGCGAGATGGGTTGAGCTTCCATAAACGGTTCGTCATGTATGCCGGTCTCGACCCGATTTTGGGTCGTGACAAAGTTGATTGATCTCGTCGGTCTCCCTGATTTGCAAAGTGTTGTGTCGTGTCTTATAGGTATAACTCGTCGATCTTCTTGGTTGTCAATGCTGCCATGATCGAGATCGTTGGTCTTCCTAGCTCGTTGATGCAACCACCTGACTCTTTTTTGTCGGAGCTTGTGAAACGAATCGTGGTAGAGACTGATAAAACTAAAGCAAGTTCTTTTGCAAGAGAGGAAAAAGATCTCACCATGTCGATTCTACTACCATTAGTAAGTGGAGGCTTTGACGAAGCAAGTTTCAAATACGGAGGAGGAGGGGTAGAATGGAGGGGTGACATTAGAGATGTCAGAGAAGAGAGACAGAAGTTGGAGAGAGAAGCAATGAGAAACAGAGAGGAGAGAGAAATTGACAATTAGGATGAAATTGGTAAAGCGCGTGTGTGGAATTCACTCACTATGTTTCATTTGTGAAATTGTTTTTTCGATTGTTGCATTTGAGATATTAAAAAGGGTTGTCGTTTTATTATCCAAATTTGAATGTTAAAAAATGCCAACCTGTGTAATTTTCTCTTTCTTTGACATAGATCCTTTATTGTTGCGACAATGTCGATAGACACTACAAATTGCAAAATAAGTACAATTTGTTGGATTTGGCTATTATGTTTTTGCATTAACATGCTTGACCTAATTTCAACTGTTTAAAAGTGCTAACATATTAAAAGATGTATTTGCAACATAATGACTTTCTAATGTATTGGCAGTTTTATAACCTTCATACCAATTTAAATTTAATCCTAACCGTTAAAAGGACGTAAAGCACAAATGTGCTAAAGCACCATAACTCATCCAATTCGCACATCCTACATTTCAGTGGCGGATCCAGCGGCGACAGCGGGGTACCCATATACCCCCTCTCTGCCACCACCGCCACTGGGAATTCGTCCCCTCCCTTACCACTGCAACTCTTCTGTCCTCTAGGTCTTCTTCCTCAGATCTGTTATTTTTTGCTTTTGGTTTTAAACCAGGGCAAAACGGTGTCATTTCGCCCTGGTTTAAAACAAAAAAAGAATGTTGGCTTAGTTCTTCTGCGAACAATGTTGTTTTCTAAGGCAATTTAAAATAAAAAAAAAGGGTTTACATCATTGTGGCTTTCATTCTCTTCGACTCATCCAACCATCCCCTTTCAATTTTCATTCTTCTTTGTCTCTCTTTGTCTTCGAGTCAAACCAGACTCCACTATTCCCTTCTTCCTAGACCCATACGTCGTCTCCGACTCTCCGCCACTACCCACTGCATCTGCGCTGCCCTTAACTGGTAAGCTTGCTCCTTTCAAGTGTAATTTTTAAACTCTTCTTTTTTTTTTCCCTAAGCTTGCCCCACCCCTGAATTTTAGGAATTAGGGTTTCAGTTTGTTGTTTGTATTTAGTGTTTCTTGTTTGGATCGACAGAAAATGAAGGTCTAAAAATTTGTACTCTGGAAGTTTTGTTTTGAGGTAATGAAGGAAAAGAGAGGAAATTTCGTATTTCAAGAAAATCATAGCTTGGTTTAATGTTTATGGATTCAAAACAAAGGAGTAATAGGGGTTCTTGTTGGTATTTTTTTAAAATGTTATTTATTGATTGGTTATTGAAGTTGATTGGTGAATTTGTGTGCTGTGTGTGAAGGTCAAAGGTGTCTCAAAGGAAGAGCTTGAGGGTCGTAGTGATTTGGTGTCTGTGCTAAAGGATAGGATTGAAGCAATCCCGGATGGAAGTACGAGAGCAGCTAAACAAGGAGGTGATTTAGGGCCGTCTGCCTCGTATACAGGAATCAAATTCGACTCAACTTATGGTAATTACTTGATCTATCCACTTCTTGTACTCTTTGATTGTAACAGATTGTTGATTAAGAATTTTTCATTGAATAATTTGTGGATTATATATCTGTAGTGATTCTTTAATGGTAATCTTAAACTTTTGTTAGATGGGAAGTTCGATAGTGAATACTTTGAAGAAACTGAAGAATCAAGCGGTTTTAGGTAGGAATATGAAATGCGAAGAATGAAAAGGTAAGCATTTCAAATTTTCTGTTTGTTCTTTGTTCAGACTTCAGTTCTAGATCTTTTTCATAATCCAAAAAGTATCTAGGCAGTCAAAACATTGATTTATGTTGTAGGCAGTCAAAACATTGATTTATGTTGTGTAGGAACAAGATTTAGATGTTATAGTAAAAAAAATTTCATTTCAGTCAATCCTAATCCAACCTCACGTCTAGACATATCTGAATCCACCACTGTTACATTTTAACAGTAAATGAAAACAACATGCAACCAAGTGGAGATTCCCACACATTCCTTGACCGGCCTTCTCGATCAGAAAGAATAAGTCAAACATTTCATAGCGCAAAATCACAAACATAATTTAAACGAAGTCCTGCTAGCAAAGTAACAGTTCTAACCTCGGCCTTTGCACTGAACATCTGCAACACAAACAACACCAACGAGAAGCTCACAAATGTTTCTGAGGTAAAAAACCTACACAAAATTAATCAAACTATTACTAAAAGTGAGAAAGAGTCTGAAAACTTTGTTCACTTCACTAAAATTGACACTCTCCTAGTCATCCTCTTATTTTGTTGTAACATGTGTATAATTTATAAACCAACCCTTCTTAGAATCCTGCAAAGCCAACTGTTGAGCATTCCCAGCAGTTATAATTTAATTTAGATTTTCATTTGAATGCATCCTTAAAGTTGAATGCATTATACTTATTACACTCATTAATAAATATTGTATTACTTAATAGAAATAATTTGAAGAGCAGTGTACGGTGGCTCTACATAGATATTGAGGTATTATTCACTATTCTTTATTTTATTTTGAATGTATAATAAAATATTAATTTATAAGAAGAAAAAATATATCGAGTTTAAATTTCAAGATAAATAATAAAAAAATTAAATTAAAAATAATATTCTAGAGATTCAAAATAAAGAGATTCGGATCTCCAACAATTTCCTTAAGATGACTCTGTATTATATAATTTTTAATTCAATTTTTCATTTAAATGTATTTTGAAAGTTGAAATCACTTTGCTTATTACACTCTTTAATTAATATTTTATTCCTAATTCAAAAAATGTAGAATAAGTGAATAGTAACTCTTCTTTTATGAAGAATGAAAATTAATTCCTCTCTATTTTTTTAGTTGTAATAAAATATTAATTAATGAATTGAAAAAATAGATCGTATTTAAATTTCAAAGTAAATTACTTTTCTCTTTTAGTTTGGTTTTTTCGATTTGGTTTTGGTTTTAAGTTTTTCATGTGTCATTTTCTTAGAATGAAAATGCTTACATGTCTATTTTGATGGCTAAAACGGAGCCAAATCAACTTCTTTAACGGAGAAACGAGATATGTCTGTCACATAGGTGGAGATGACTAATAGAAGGGCAAACGGACCCAATTTCATAATGTTCGTGGCATTTTGGGTCTGACAAAACCATAAGGCCATTTTTTCTCCTTTAGGGGTAAATTTGTATATTATTCCTTAAGGGAAATGTGCAGTTACAATAATAAAATGTCAACTTTTGAATTAACACTTTGATTAAAAGACTTTTAAAATTGATGTGTATATGGAAGTATTTATAAAAATAGCAAAGGAGGAAACTATTTACACAAATACCAGCATCTGGGACTACTCTTAAGATATTGGCAACTTTTCCAGACAAATTGAGTTTCCACAAAAAAAATTGAAGAATTTTTTGCAAGAAAATGTACTTTTGAAGCCTATGTCCAGAGGTTTACAAGTGGTTTGCAACTGCTGTACACATAGTGTACAAATAAAAATTTAAATTGATTTAGTTTTTGAGTTCTTTTGATTCAACTTTAATAGTGTTTTAAACCAAATTGGTTTAGAGCTCCAGTAAAAAAAATATTTTAGAGTTATATTTAATATAAAATTAAATATTCAATGGATCTAAATCAATATATATATATATAATAGCTAGAGAGGTTTCCTAAATTTGTGACAAATAACTTCTTAGTTTATTGACAACGGATATATATTATTTGGTATTTAGTCAAGATTTATTATTTATCAGATATATTGTTATTATTTTTAAACTTATGTTTCAAAAAATAATTGGATTTCTACTTACTACTTGTCAAAAATAATTTCGGTATTGTTTTCAATATTATGGTTTGGTTATGTTTTTTAGGCTTATACGAGTTTGGTCAGGCTTTCACAGACGGTCCGCCTCGTACGCCGGCCACGGGCCCGCAACGGGTTGTGACAAAGGTGGTATCAGAGCATTAGATTTCGTAAGTTTGGGGTCGGTTGTGGAGCATAGGTATCTTTGATTGAGTTTGTTTGATTCGCCTCTGAATATTCTTCCAATTGTTATCGTGGTAGTATGGCAATGATCAACATTTTGATTTTGCATATGCAGTCTGTTTGTCAGTTACAGTCATGGTTATGGATTCACGTTCAGACTCGTCAGCTTGGGTTGTCGTTGGTCATCTTGTAGCGGACCTGAGGGATTCACATAGTTATTGAGAGGTTGAGACATCACCTCATTTACTATCGTCTCAATGTATTCCGTAGATGGATTTTTTTAGCACACTTTGTAGCGGATCTGAAGGATTCGGATAGTCATTTGAACTATTGTTCATATGCCATTGATTCCTATTTGCTTTTGGTGGCACATTTTTGCTTGTTCACTAATCTTCACGAGATACTCTGAGTCGGTAGCACTCTTGTTAGAGGAGATCCGTTCAGTAAATTTGGTCTATGGTTCCTTATTCCTTGAGGAGGATAATTATTGATTTGTAATTTGAGAAGTGTTGATTCTCTAAATTGATTTGGGATTAGTATATCTACAATTGAGACTATGTGAGGCGATTTGAGGTTACTTCAGTGAAACCTTGAAATTTGTTATGTTAAGTGAACAAAGAGTTCATACTGGTATGGAATCGAATTGTTGTTGCATTTGACTTATTTGTATTCTTGAGAATTTGAGAAACTTGAGGGAACATCTGATTCGTTATTGGGTGGAAATAATTAATAAAGCTTAATGAAATTTGATATGTCGTGTGAACGAAGAATTCATGCTATGTGAAACCGAAATTATGGTACTTTCGGATTTTGGTATTTGGGAAATTTGACAAATAAGAGATTAATATTTGATCAGTTATTAAGAATATTTTGCGAGACTAATTCGAAGTTTGATATCAAGAAATTAAATGGTATAATGATACCGTGAAGCGCGAAGGAGCTTAATGATGTTGCCAAGTATGTTACATTGTGGAAATAGCGGGTTAGTCTGCCAATATAATTAATAATAAGTTTATGAGATAATTTTGTGGTTTATTGGAGTCGGGTTTGTTAAGATCCGAGATCATTTTTTGTGACATGTGTAGTGTTTGGTGTTATTGGAGTGGAACAGTACTTGGAGTACTTAATACTTGAAAAACTAAGACTATGGTTAATGGACCCAATTATGGATTTATTGTCGAAATGAGAAGATATTTAATAATTTTGTTGGAAGCCGATCGGTTCGATTAAGGAATAAATTTGAGACTGATGTTTTGATCCTATTAACTTTGAGCATATTCAGTATATGATAATTGGGGGATTATCCAGATGGATTAGTGAGACAGCTTAATGGTGATAGTATTATGCCGTTAATGATTTTGCGATAAACTCATTTGGTGATTCCTTGACTTCGAAGACAAGTATCCATAGTAAGGATTAAAGAGATTTGTAACTATTTATTTGGTGACGAAGTTATGTAATTACTTCTTTGGTTTCCTAAAATCATTTGATGATTTCTTACGATCATTAGTATGATCATTTCTGTAAACGATAAGCTTATTTGAGGATAAACAACTATGACAATTAAAGAGATATGAATAAGACTTGAGCATTCGATTTACAGTTTGACTTATGTGGTAAGTAACCATGATGTGTGATGTGATTTGAGATCAATCATGAGTATGCAGACTGATTCACGAGTTGGACTTGATTTGGATTATGATAATATGATATGAATGATGTACGCTTTGAGGTACTTATGATATGACTTGTTATCACTGTTAGGGGCAAATGTGGTATCATGTCTGGTGCCCTTCAATTTCAGATAAGTCGAATTCGAGATTGTGATTCAATTTGGGTGATCCTTGTTAAAGAGACTTGGTTTACGGATTTGATATCATTCTTCGCAAAAGAATGTGAAAGTAATAAGTGGTTCCTGTGATTGTGTGTTAAGAATATGAGATATGATCAGGTTTAAGAACTCAGGTTTGAAATTTAGATTTCAAACCTCGATTGTTTGGGAGTATATGGAATAATGGATAAATTTGAATTGATTTGATTGGATTTTGGGAAGTTTGCATTAGCGGATCACTTCTAGAGTGCTTATTTTATATTTGTTAGTGAAGTCTGAACTTGTTCCACGTTCCTTGACCTCGATGAATAAAGATCAAGTTGCGCCTATTTTGTATGTCTAAACCAGATGTCTTTGCCATGACTTATCTTTTGCAGTCTAGCTTACAGTTTGATTTGCCTTTGCTCTGCTATGTTATTGGGTCAAGTATCAAAACCATCTATATTTGATCTTTGGAAAAGCATTGAGTTTGTACTCTCTGGCATCTGATTCGTTGAACTATTGGCATTTTTCTTTGATGTCGTATTTGTTTACGTTTTGGCATCTTTAGATTCATCCCATTCTTTGTGAGCGTTTTTGGGTGTTTCTCAGTAGCACCATTTTGTTAGGTCGCTGGATAGCTATCCACACCTATTTGATTCTACTAACTTTTAGGTCAGTGTTTGTTGGTTTTGGTCTTCGCACCTTACATTTGCATTTTGTCTCTGCATCTGCAGTGTTCTACACTTTCTGCATCTGTTGTTCGCATATGATGTACCATGCTTTGCATATATGCATCTTTGAGTTAGACCGAGAATGAGATGCAGTGAGGATATCCGCACAAATTTGGCTTAGGTGATTCATAAGCCTCTGCATCATTGATTCTACCCTTGCATCACTGTTTTTGTCTCTACATACTTTGCATATGTTTTTTTACGTCTCCATATGTGCATGTTGCACGTTCCCCGAGTGCTCGTTGCACACCTGATATGTTTTACGGCTGCGTGCTGAGATTCTGATTTGGGTTTGTTTTAGGAGATCTAGTGTTGATCTTAAATTTGAATTATTTATTTCAGAATTCGAGGGCGAATTCTTTTTGAGGGGGAAAGTATGTAATACCCTGAATTTTTGACAAATTTATTTTGGCAATTTTCCCATTTATTTTGGAATAATATGTAACATTCGTATTTTTGAATTAAATTTGATTTATTTTCTAATTAATTTAGAAAATAATTTTTATTGTTGGAAAATTAAATTTTATGTTTTAAATATTAATAGGTAATTAATAAAATTATTGGACTGATTAGAGTAATTAATTAAGTGGAAATTGATCAAAAATCAAATATTTAATCGGAATAAAAGGTTGGATGAAAGACTGGTCGTTTATTGTTATCATTCCCATTATAACAATCGATCAAGGACATTTAGAATAGTATTTTTTTTACCTTAGGGTTTTACTATCAAGTAAAACTTGATGACATAAGCAAAAATAAACTATTCATGGAAGTTTTATCTTCACAAAACATAGTATAATATTTCACAGATACGAAATGAAATGCCTATTTATTAGTTGATAAATCGAATGACAATGTACATAAGTGATTGGACTAGGGCACTAAGACTAACAGTCTCCCACTTGTACTAGTCCCAACCAGGAACGAACCTAATTCCTAAAGACTTGATGTGTCTTTCATGTTTCAGTTTTGGGAGAGCCTTTGTCAAAGTATCTGTTACATTGTCGTTGGTGTCAACTATGCATATTAAGTCTACTGGGTTTGAGCCAAACAACTTTCTTTGCAACATCTGACTCAGCTATATACTCAGACTTTGTAGTAGAATCAGCCACAATCGATTGCTCGGAACTTCTCCAACTAACTTCACCTCTATTACGACAAAACATATAACCAGATTGCGATCTGAAATCATCAATGTCAGACTGAAAACTAGCATCAATGTAACCATAACTAGTTCACCTTCTTATCCTCCATACACCAAGAAAATATCATTAGCTCTGCTCAAGTACTTTAGGATATTCTTGACTGCGGTCTAGTGACTTTCACCTGGATCGGACTGGAATCTACTATTAATGCTTAAAGAAAACATGGCATTAGGACGTGTACAAAACATGGCATATATGATGGATCCAATAACAGAAGCATATGGAATCCTAATGATGTAATCTATGGCTTTCCTTGTTGTAGGACAACTAGCCTTGCTTAAAGGTTTTGCAAGAACCATGTGAATGATTCCTTTTTTGGAATTTAGCATGCTAAACCTTTTTATCACTTTATCAATGTACACACTATGAATTAGTCCGATTAGCCTTTTATACACAACCTCAAGGAGGTTTCCATTTAGGAAAGCAGTTTTGACATCCATTTGCCATATCTCATAATATGTTGTTATGGCAAGAAGAATCCTTATGGATTTGAGCAACACGACTGGTGAAAATGTTTCATTGCGGTCAATACCATAAGTTTGTTTAAAACCTTTTGCATCAAGTCTTGCTTTGAAGATCCCATCGGCTTTTAGCTTATAGATCCTTTCGCAATCAATGTTCGTGTCCCCATCAGGTGGATCCACCAAGTTCCAAACTTGGTTATCATAGATAGATTGCATTTTTGATTTCATGGCTTCATGCCATTTCATAGAATTTGGATCTACAAGCACCCCTTGGTAGGTTGTAGGCTTATTATGATTTAGAAGAACAATTGATTTATCGTTAGTTATGAGAAATTCATATCTCACAGGCTAATGATGTGTCCTACCAGACCCTCTTGGGCGTTGTGTTACAGATTCGGACTCCAGAACATCTAGTAAGTTATTCTAAATCTTTGTCCTTTCTTCAGCGGTTATTTCTGATTCGTTTATTTCTTTTAGAAATACTCTACTCCCACTATTTCCCTTGGAAATTAATTGTCTTTCTAAAAAGACACAGTTTCGAGCAATAAACACTTTATTCTCGGAACGATTATATGTATGCAGAAACTCCTAAGCTAAAAAGGATTAGGTTTTATTTATTATTGTCTTACAAGAGTAATGACTCCTTTCATAATTAGGATTTTAATCAACTTGATTAAATAAGATTTAGTCAACCTTTGACCAAGTCAACCTAAATGTTTATTACCGAATTTCTCATTAGGTTTTTAATGTTATTGGACTTTTAATTACTTGATGCATTATCATTAAATAAATCACTCCTTATTAATCTATGTGGGTCCAAATTATGTCACACATAATAATATACTCAAAACAATATAAGAAGTAATTTATATTAAAATTCCATTACATTAATGGATAATATCTCATGTTAAATTTATGACATAAATCATAAACCCTAAACTATTAATGATTAATCAAATTAATCATCCTAATAAATTAATTACCATGAGAGAGAATATTTGTGAACCAATTTAATTCGTTCTTGTGTGTGACCCAAAAGGCGCACTCAAAATTGACAATAAGCCTTGTTCCAAAACTTGGACCCAAAGTCCATAAACAGTATCTAGTAATACATTATGACAACCCAAAATTGAGTGGCATCATTGCCCTGAGTTAACCTTTCACAGCTTGGTATTTAGTCATTTTGTCTCACGATATATGTATTAAGCATAAGGCATGGTGACATGTCAACCTTATATTACTTAATGTGTTTCTTGATCTCCAGTAGATTGATATACAAATGACATTGATAAGCTCTTTCATCAATTCGTTTGAGTATAGACGCATTCCATCAATCCCACTCATAAAATGGCCTAAAGATATCACTATTCATAAGAGGAACAAATTCATCACTCTCACTATCACTCTTCTACAAGATTCATGACATATCCAATCATAGCCTTTATTGCTACCCTGTTACGGAAATATATTTATATCATATTATAATACCATCCATATAATATGTCTTATCATAATTCCTTACACAATTTCTTATGACAACATACTCAAAATACAAGCAAAATAGCCAATGCATCATAGCTTTTCTAGACATTTTAACTTGTCTTTTCAAAATATATAAGGTCCAAAAATACAATATCCAAAAACACATTCAACTCTTATGGTTGGCCCAACCTCTTCTAAGAACTTTGGAGAAGAATTTGGAGTGAATATGGATCACTTCTAGCTACTATCAATCTGTGGATGGAGGAGAGGGATGGTGAGTATAAAACTCATGAATGGACATATAAACAACAAAGGGAGAGACAATAAAGGGGTTATAATACTAATATATACATATTCCACATATTCAGATCAACAATTTAGCATTTACTAATCATATTCTATCAATTCATTAATCTCATTCAGTACAACTTGCTCAACTATCAATTATAATAATACTATATAAGCATTCCATCCAAGTCAATTAAACTCTCAGTTCTTGAAAAACATCATGCAATGCAAATAAAACATGCTCAAGTGTTGCATATACAAAGTCTCAATATTAAGTTTTGATATCATTTATCATACACCCATAACATACTAAAATTGCTCTCACAGCTGCTTAGATGCTAAAATAATAATAAGAACCAAAGTTGGCATCCTAGTCAAGATAAAACTTAAGTTAGCAACCTTAAGAGCTAAATACATTAGCTGGCTATAAAGGGCTAATGGATGACAACCTTATGGGCTAAAACAGTACCTTGCACCATAAGTGTCAAAAATTGAAACTAGTTGGCCAATTGTCTCGGATCCGTAGATCCTCTCATCTCAATAATCAATCCATAATGTAGCTAAACAACAAGCTAGATCACAGTACAATATAGTACAAGAGTATGATCCATAATACAGTCTCACAGTTCAATAATTCATCATCTCTCATTATAAGTGGATATCATGAAATCAATGATTTATTTCATTCGATATTTATTATCTCAATGCTTCTATGCAGTGCATGAATGTCTTTGAAATCATAATTATGTATGTCATTGATATTGAAAACAACTAAAAATAACATGTACTACTCCCTTTTTATTATAGAAAAATAAACATTTGTAAAATCCATGTTTTTCATAGAAAACATACATAGATATAATTTTGAAATACCTAAGTTGCATATATGTCCACTCACCTAGTCAAACTGTAGAACACTCCTAGACTCAACTAGCTAAAGTTCCCCCGCTGTCTGGTGGCGATAATAATTTTTCTCCTATAATGAAATTAAAGAATAAACAAATAAGGATTTTACTCACATTAAGGATCCAAATTTAACAATGACACTAATAACACTAGACTAAGACACAACAAATTGAATATGCACTTCCCTCTTTAGTCTACCAAACTACTCTCATTCATTAATTCTCTTCTCAAATCCATTCCTTTTTTATTCTCTCATCCAAAGTCTCTACTATCCTTTTTGTTATCCTCATCAACAAAATTCTCAAAAACTACATATAATTCACAATTTATTAACTCCATATCATCTTCTCAATCCAATCATCATCATCAACAACAAACATTCATAAAAAATCCTCATCATAAAAATCCATAAAAAATACAAATCGCCTAAAGTCATTCATGTCTCATCTTAACCACTGAAAATAAGTCCCAAATTGTTGAAATTAATAGCTGAAATAAAAAGGGAATCTTGTCGGGATATCATCGGTTGACCACCGGAATCTCCCCACCACCAACCCAGATCTGTAGAGCTTGATGAGAGAAGTCCAATGGGGGCAACTTCACTTCCAAATTCCTTCTTGTTTGTCATAAATCTTAAGAAACCAGCAGTGACATCTCTCCTCAACGTTGCCAAATTATGGAGGTTTCACGTGTAGACCTACTCATACCACACTACGATAGGGGTTGAATAGTGTGGTATGAGTAGTTTTGAAAATTTTCTTCCAAAATAAATTGCAAGTATGTAAGAACACCAAGAATTTATAATCGTTTGGCCATCTTGATCCCTGCGTCCACTCACTAAGTATTACCACTTAGGATTTCCACTAACAATCTTCACAGAGATTACAACTTTCCTTTCTAGCTAAGTGAAAACTCTTACAAGTTTCTTGATTCCGGTTCAAGAATAAAAAACCACCCTAAGGATCTACCCTTTGTCCCTCTCATAATCACTCTTACAAAGATGATTAACTAACACTCATCACAATGATTAAATCAGTGATACAAGCTGTGATAATAGAAAATTCAAGAACAAAGGACTTGCATTAATGAATAGGCAAAATAAAGACTTTAATGCTTGGATTTTGTAGGAAAGAATGCTCAAAAGTTGTCCAACCCTTTTACTGAAGTCCCACGAAGTATTTATATCCTTCGAAGCCCAAGTAGTCGTTAAGAGATAGATTATAACCCTTAAGAGAGAGAGAGAAATATTCTGATTTTGATGACGTCAGCTATTCGTTTTGTGTCTTAGTCCAATTATTGACATACATTGTCATGACATTTATTATTTAATAAAAATGCATTTCATTTCATATCTATGAAATATTATATTGTTTATGACAATAAAACATCCTTGAATAGTTTATTCTTCCTTATGTCATCAAGTGTGACTTGATAGTTAAACCATAAGGTAAAAGGAATACTATTTTAAAAGGTCCCTAATTGATTGTTATCATGGGAATAATAGCAAGCCAATGGTAGTATGTTGCTAAGAGGATAATCACGTTTTACAGATTATGGATATGGGATATCACTTAGAACATAGATACATGTTAGGGAACATGTATTGGGCTGACCCACTGTTAAAACACTTCATGGATCAATGTCACAAGTGGTTTTCATACAGTGGTGATGTTTGAGTCCTCTGACTAAAACTCACTATCGAATCCTGCATGACGAATTGCATGTTTTGACTCAGTCAACCATTATTCATAACAGGGTAACAATAAAGGTATGATTGGATATGCCATGAATATTGTAGAGGAGTGATAGTGAGAGTGATGGATTTGTTCCTCTTATGAAGAGTGATATCTTTAGGCCACTTGATGAGTAGGACTAATGGAATCTATGCATACTCAAATGAATTGATAAAAGGGTTTATCAATGTCATTTGTATATCAATCTACTTGGGATCAACAAATGCATTAAGCAATATTAGGTTGACATGTCACCATGCCTTATGCTTAATACATATATCGTGAGACAAAATGACTAAATATCAAGTTGTGAAAGGTTAAATCTGATCACCGATGCCACTCTATTTTGGGTTACCATAATGTATTACTAGATACCGCTTATGGACTTTGGGCGCAAGTGTTTGGGACGAGACCCATTGCCAAATTCAAGTGGGCCTATTGGGTCACACAGAAGAACGATTTGGATTGGTTCACAAATATTCTCTCTCATAGTAATTAAATTATTAGTATGATTAATTTGATTAATCATTAATAGTTTATATTTTTATGATTTAGATCATAAATATAATATGAGATATTATCCATTAATGTAATGGGCTTTTAATAGTAATTACTTCTTATAATGTTTTGGGTATAAATTATGTGTGACATAATTTGGGCCCATGTAGATGTATCATATAATTAAAAGCCAAATAACATTAATAAACCCTAGGTAAAATTCGGACACTCCTATGTTTTACGAGATTTTATTAGTGTATGACAAGGGGAAGAAAATCCTAAATGGGATATAGGAAGTTTGGCACACACACCCCAAATTAGGGTTGGTGGCCGAATTCCTCCTCCTGTTTATCATAGAATTTGTGAAGGAGGTCTAATAAGGAATTCTTATTCTTGTAGAACAAGTATTGGGTAAACCCTAGTGTGCCTCTTTAGGGTTTTATGTGCCTATAAATAGGAGTCTCATTCTTCTATTTTTCTCATGGCAATGGCAAAGCGAAATTTGTGAGTGTTACAAACAAAGATAAAAAATTATTTGTGAGAATTAGAATAGTGATTCTAAGTGCTGGTACACATCATCCATCCAAAGGAGTTCGTTCGTATGGATACCATTGGTCACGATCACACAAAAGCATCGTGGTTGAAAGGGTTTTGAGTTTATACTAAAAGCTATATCAAAAATTCATTCGTTCATACAATCGAGCTTTGGTTTTTCGAGGTAAAACCATAACCATAATCGTTTATGTTG
>CAODLS011247726.1:0-19954 GCA_948243855.1 Flueggea neowawraea
AATTTCAGAATATGAGTCGAACACATAAAAAACAAATATAGTTTCGAAACACAGTCTATGTGTATGAAGCTAACATCCACTCACCTGGATGTCCAAACTGTAACGGTCAGGCACCATTGTCAGGCAGCTAATCCCGTTGACAGGAACAATAAGTTGAGACAAAGCATATCAGAAACAAACCAAACGAGACACTGGTATTGTGGCTATACCGAAATGCGTACGCATGCATATACAGATTAAGACGCTCAAACAATTCCCAAAAATTCATTTCTAACCAAAGTCTAATATATATACCCAAAATTACACATCGGTGTAAAATTGCACTTTGGACCCGAGTTTCAAAAAATTACCAATGGGTCCCCAAAATATATAATTTCATAAATAAATCCAAAACTCTAAAATTATTATTGAGACCTCAAAATATTTAAATATGTCCAAATAAATCTCCAAATATACACAAAATTATAATTTGACCTCCAAAATGCAAAATATCACTTCTAGTCCTTTATGACAAATTACTATTTAGTCCAACTCCGACCCTCTCAATTTTAATTGATTTTGGGCATACCATTCACCTCCTAGTATCCTCTAGAACACAAATCAAGTACTCATTTGCATCAAACGACACAAAATCTATCAATTTCGACAAAAAAACCCATCACAAACCCTAACCCTCAATGGTACACCTTCAATTCTTCAAAATCCACTAGTTTTCTTGCATTTATAAGACCCACAAGCATAGTTCTATCAAAAACCCTCCAAGAATTACACCAAAGAACTCCAAAATATCCCATAAATTTGAATTTACACAAACCCATTTCAAGAATCCCTATAATTCATTCCAAACAACTTAGTTCATGCCTAGAATCCATCACCCATAGCTCCCCATTACAGACAAATCAACAAGAAATAGAAACTCTAACTCCAAAATCGTCATCCACATGAGCCCTCATCAACCAAGAAAGTGCAACACCAAAAATAGGAAATAAACCAAGCTAAAGTGGAAATCTTACCTCAAGATTGCAAAGAGGGCAAATGGAGAGCAAGAGAGAGTGATTTGGGACAGATTTTGTGTGAAAAATGGAGAAGAAATGCAAATGTAGCCGAAGGAGGGATGAAGGGGCAATATATATGCAAAACCGATCAAAACGTCAACATTTTGGGCATCCACCATGCATTGTTTTCAAGACTCCGGGCATTACACGCCCGTGTGATGCCTAGATGCATGCTGTAAGCAAGACATGGCCATTTCTCCAAGACACGGATGGAGGCACACTGGTTCGTGACCTTGTCTCGGGCAAAAGTCATGTCATGGCTTGTTTCAAGACACAGAGGGATTTCCATGCCCGTGTCTGTGCAAGCCCAAGACTCAATTTTCCTCGCCAAAAATATCTTGTTCGATCGCACAATCATCCAACATGAATAAGGAGGCAAAAAAAGTCAATCTAAATCCATCAATTTTCAATACCCAAAACACCAATTTAATGAGTTACACTCCAAATAAAAAACCAAAATCGACTTATCTACACTTAAATATCATCAAAAGAGCGAGACATTACAGCAACTAAAGCACAAAAGAAGACCGTGAAAAAGGAAGTTGTTCTCAGCTTGCACAACAGCGAAATAGTTTCTCCAATAAACTAATCACTGCAAACAATCAACTAGAAATGACACATATTGTGGCCAGATCCAAGAGTAACAATCCCTCCTCCATAGTCGAATTGCTACACCTACCAACTTCCAAGAGCTACCAGAAATCGGTCCACACCAGATTTTATAGGCAAGACCAAACCCCTTAAAGAAAAACTGATCGTAATACTTCATTTCCAAAACTAAAAATGGTTGCAGAGTGAGAAGATGCAGAGCCAACTCCACTCTTACAACACCACCACAAAAAGAAGCCACTTATTTAATGTTAATCCACTTTTTTTTTGGAAATAAATTGATTGAGTAGAAAAAAATTGCATAATTGTAGATTGTTAAATTGTATGGTAAAAATAAAAAAAAATAGCACGTATTTCTAAAATTGAAATATGCATAAATATTTAATAAACATGCCCGATTGCTATATAAATATTTAATAAACATGCCCGATTGCTATAATTATTTGGCTGCATTTATCCAATTACATGAAACTAAATAAGTACTTGCAGAAGGTGATTTTGCAATCGTTCAACTCATGCGCGAAGCAAACCAAGCTGCTCACTGGATTGCCCGGAACGGATTGTCTCTTCCGTCGTTTAATTTCTGTACTAGTTCGATTCATTTTAGCAGGGTCGTCTCAATGCTACATATGGCCCTAGATAAAAAATATTTTATTAAATTTTTAATGATAAAAAATAAAAATTATTTAATTTAATTTTTAAATTTTTAATATGTAAAATCATCAAATAATTTATAAAATTCAAGATTAAAAAATTATTAATTTTCATTGAAAACTTGAAGATTCAATAATGAAATAGTGGACAACATTTTATAAGTTATATATAAATAAGTATTTAATTTGACAAGTAATATGTTTGATTTCTTGAAAATATTTTTTTTAAAATGCTCTATATAAAAATTAAACTCTGTCTTAACTTAAGACAACTACAATAAAAAAAACTCTATAATTAGAAAACTAACCAACTAAAGTCTTAGTTAATTCTAAATACACCTTAATTGTTAAGGAAAAAAATTACTAAAAAACAAAAAATCCACTTGAAAATGTTAAGATAGATTAATAAATATTAAAAATTACATTTGGATTAAAAAAGGTATACAAATTGAACATGAACTTAGAGCTGTTACAAATCTTTCTAATTTGTTTTGTATGTTCTTTATTTAAGTATTATTTACTTTAACTAAATTATACCTTGTGGATTTTTTTTAATTTTCATATCTTTTATGCCCATAATTTAAACCTCTTAATTTATGAGGAAAAAAATAAATCAGAATTCTCAATTAAGCTACATTAAATTTATTTTTTAGTTGACCTAATAATTTTTTTAAAATATATTCAATTGCAGAAAAATTGTAATGAGGCCCCCCAAAAATTGGAGGCCCTAGGCCAAGGCCTCAGTGGCCTTGGCCTCGAGCCGCTCTTGCATTTTACTCTACTTAATTTTGTATTGCGACAAATATGAAGTCCTCCTCGGGTTGTTTTTATTAATGTGGGTTTAATCTATTTGATTCGGCATACTAACAAAGTGGTCTTTTTCTTAAATAAAAAAAGTACTTGCGAAAGAAAAAAAATAAGTGTGATGATTGCTTGAAGCTAATAAAGTTATTGAAATTAAAAAGAAAAACAAAAGGCGTCAAATTAAGATGGATATTTAAGTTGACAAGGTTTAATTAATGAGATCTTGAACATATATAACAAAGTCACGACAGACAGGTCAAGTCTCTTGTTTCATTCTTTCGTTTTACTTCATTTAACTAATGATAATCATAATCATGTCGTATTAGGTAGTTGAGACTTTCTTTCTCACATATATACAGCTACTCCAAGGGAAATACGTCAATAATTCGAATAAATTAAAAAAATAATCATACAATATATTGTAAAAGGCTAAATTTTTATCGAAATTACAATATCGCAAAAGGCTAAACTTTAAGCAAAAAACAAAAATTTCATAAAAAAATATAAATATGAAAAATTCAGATTTTGCAATGTTAGATGTAAGATTATAGAAAGATAGTAAAACATTTTCATTGCTCAAAGAAGATTGCTTTCCAAAACTGAATTTAGTATATATTGATTGAAAAATACTAATAGTCAAGATTCAAAGAATGGCTCTATATATAAAGAAATCTATTTATAACCGGATCTTGAAAATTACTTAAATTTTTAGGAATAATGGTTTTTGATATATATCAAAGCAGCTTAATAATGCAAGCTTAAAAACATATTATTTTAAATGCAATAATTCATAATAATATTATTTTAAATGGAATTATTAACAATTAAAAATATTTTTGGTAACTTTTATAAAAATTAATCGATATAAAATAATCAAAATTTATATTTATGAAATGATTCATAAAATTTAGTAATAAATAGAAATTTGTAAGTAAAAAATATTTTGAGAATATTTTTGGAAATGTGCATCATTGGCCTAAGGAAGTTGAACTTCCTGACACCTCCTCAGAAAATTACTTTCCGAGATCAAGGGGAAGTCAAATAGCTGACTTCGTAGAAAGTTTAACTTCCTTTGTTCAATCAAGTAAATGAAGTTTCTCAACTTCCCGAGAAATTGCACTTCTCCTTCCAGCTTACCCCCAACCAAGCAAGCCATAAACTTATAAATGGAATAATTCATGATAATATGAGCTCTATATTTATATAATAAGAAAGTCTACATAATACCAATATAAATAGATATACTAAAATCCTAATTAATGTTGGCTCATTAGTCACTACACACAAAACTCTCTCTCTCTCTCTTGGAATTTGTGCCATCGGCCTTGGTAGCTAGAAGGAGATGATGTTCTTTTTTGCAGCGTACTCAGTTATTTTTTGCAAGAGATTGTTCTGGTGATTCTTATGTTGTAGATACATACCATGTTCTTGCTGCATTATTAAGGTAGAATTTCGATCTTTCTATTTAATTATGCATTAATTATTTATTCTTTATATATGATTGGATACCGTCACTTACAATTTTTTTAAAAAAGAAGTGCCAACCAAATATTGGATAATAAAATAGAAGAAAAAAACTCAAATTTCTTGCTGTAACTTAAAATAGAGAAACCTAAATTATTGAACCATAACTTCTCTTCCACTGGTTACATGGTTAGATTGCCTTGTAAAAGTTCACCCATGCAATTGATTATCAATATTAACTAATTGAATCATTATTAGAAGTAGTCCAACAGTTAAACAAGTGACCTATAAAAAAAACTAGTTACATCATTTTTAATAAATATATTTGCTATATGTATATATTTGGAGAATAACAATGTATTAAAGAGGAAATTACGTGGACGACAATCAAACTTGAAAATATTTATACGCTGACAAATTAAGTTATTGTTTTCGAGTTTATGATCCTCCAATTTTTAAATTTTCACACATACAAGGTCTTTTTTTCTTGTGCATTTTTAATAAGTTCAATTTTCTGCAGATTTTTGTTTTGGCTAAATATATTGATTATTATTTGATCTTTTTTGCTTCATTTTTTTTTAGTTTTAAACTAAAAAATACATGGTATATTTAAAGAATAGAATCAAATGAGAGAGTTTATTTCTAAAAAAGTAAACAAAAAGAATTAAAAATCAAACAAAAAAAGTTAAAATCATAATTAAAAAGGTAAAGAATTGAGTGAAAACCAATCCATGCAAGCCAAACGAGGAGGAGTTTACTTCAAAGAAAACATGAAAAAAGGTTGAAAACTTAATAGAGACTGGGTAACATGCAAATTGAGAAACTGTACGTTAGCAAATACACTAAAAACCAAATAAAAAATGAAAACTAACTCGAATTGCTAACTTTTGTGAATAAAGTGGCTGATTTTATAATTTTGAAATTTTAGTCCATATACTTGTTAAATCCGATATCTAATAATAGATCTTCACTTCACCCTATAAAGCAAAATTCCGTAAATACGGGTCGAGTCAAAAACCGAAATGGGGCAAGTTTTGGGATGTCATATTTGAAGTAAGCATGACGTATAGATTGTCGCATGATGATACACTAAAAACAATTTTTTACTAATTAAAAAAAGAATGAGGACAAATAATAATTACAAGATGGGGCCAAGGTTGATTTTTTTTTATTATTTTATTTATGTAAAATTGGGCAACAGAAATAGAAATTGTGTTTAAAGACAGTTTTTTATTGTTCGACAAAGGTAGGGCCAGGATGTGGGGCCCACACCACTAGCATTACTGTCCAAAAACTTTAAGTCGCTCTCAACATGGATTGCCCAAACCGTCTCCTTAAAATTCTTTTCCGCAAGACAATCTAGAAAATTAATTAATTTATTTTTTATTTTTTTACAGGTCGTTTTATTTGTCTATTTTTCATTTTTATAATCCGAAGAGAATTAGACAGTTTAACCAATATTTTAGTGATTCCAATATTAATGGTTTTTTCTCCTCATAATAAATACCATATTTAGTATTTAAATCGATGTTACTTTTAAATAGATAATCAATTTATTGTTAATATACTAATAATTAAACTAACAACTTATTCATGGAGTTTAAACAATTTTAGAACATATTGATATAATTTGTTTCCTATTTTTTTTTTTGGAAAACAATACTGCTTTTTAGTGTACTAGAGAATATATATCCCAAATTAAATGCTCAATATTCTAACTTCAATCAAACGATCAAATTAAGTAAAGGGACCAAACTGATTGTAATTGGGTTTTTGCTCCTTAAATAAATAATTTCCAAAATATAATGGCTTTTATTGATTTTTGAATGCAAAGTATAAAGAAAAGAGCAAAGAGAACTAGAGAACAAAAGAATAAGAGAATAAATACACCTAAAGTGTAGTGAAATATAATGGAAATGGACTTTCTTTTTTATGTTGCCACTTGATTTCCTTAAATTGAGTGTTCTTTGCTGTCGAAGATTGCTGCAAATGATAAGGTCTACGTTGTTGTTCTTGTAGTAGATTGTGATGCCCTTCTAAAACTCTATTCTTAACTCTTTGGGAATAATCATGATAATTTTAATAATTTTACAATATATTTTAGCTAAAACATCTCCATTGACCAATATGATCATGATAAAGTTAAGTCACCATAGGAAATTAATTTGTTTTACTTAATTACCTAATGTCGCCCTTTAATTGTCATCTTTAATTTTTGTTTTCTGTAAGTTTCTTCCAGGAGACATATCAACTATAGGATTCTTCATCAACTTTATTGTGTATTTCGATCAAAACTCAACCTATTTAACATTAGGCTTGAGCTACTACTCGATCCGACCGAGCAAATCAGAGTCACGAAATTTCTACTATAAACACAATCATTATGAGACTTTAACAAATTATTAACCTAAGAGAAATGTGTTAATAAGTATAAAAGTTATTATTTTTGTTGAGATTTAATATTATGACAAAAGCGCAAAAAATATAAGTACAAATTTAATAAGACTATAAAAAGAACTTTTGATATTTTAATAAATTAGGAAAGAATTAAAAAGAAGGAACCTCTTTAAATAAATAGTTCCACCCTAATGATAGTTGAACAGTAAGATTGTTTCTTTAAATCAAATTATAGGAGTTTTAAGTTCCAATGGGACTCTTGATGTATTATGCCTTAATCAGACAATCCAATTGATAAATTTTTGGGTCCATTTGCTAAATTTATATAATTTGAATATATTATGATGATAAAGTAAATCTTTTTTCTAGCACTTGGCTAAAAGTTTGAATTTTTTTTTTTGTACTTTTCTACATTAGAGCGAAATTTCTACTGTAACGTTCCAGCTAAACAGGTAGTTAAAATTAGCAAGTTAAGCTAGCTATTGTGCAAGTATTGTCTAAAGTCAAATATCGAATCAATTTGGGAATATGGAAGGTTACATAAGGATTTAATTACTTAAATAATTCAAATTTGAATTTTTAGATTTAGTGAGTAAAAATTTATTAATTGTCAGATATTACTTAAGAACAATAGTATTTATACCAAGTCGTAACAACCACAACTCTCCTTCCATGGCTAGTTATAAGTTAATTTCTATTTTCTACCTAGAGAGAGAGAGAGAAGAAGGAGACGGCGCCTGAATTTGGTTAGTTTTTGTTTTAAGAGATGACTAAGGTTAGTCTCAACTTATTATTATTAGGGTGAAGTATCAACGTCTTATATTCTATGACTGACTTTATGTCAAAATAAACAAATCAATGTCTTCCAAAAACTTGACCGCATGTGTTGACCCTTGCGTTTCACGGCCTACTTTCCACTCGTCTTTTCAACATCCCTAGAAAAACAAAAACAAAAAATTTCCAAAAACAAAATAAAAGTAATCAAAACAGAAATACTCCGAAAAAATCAACATTTTCAACTATAAACCGAAAAAATATTTACTTTAAACTCAAACTCAAGAAAAATGGTCAAAATTTAAGAAATGTTGGCCCCCCTTATCTTATTATCTTTCATATATATTTCATAAGCAATACTCTTAAAATTAGGAATCAAGAAAAATTAGTACAATGTAGAGAAGTAGGTCACCTCTGAAAAAGTCTTTTTTTTTTAATAATGCCTTATTTAATTAAAAGATATGATTTTTGTTTGAATTAACAAATATTTTATAAAGAAATTATCAGAAAACGCGAATTTTATTTTTTTTCAACAAATATTATCACCATTAAAGTTCTTTTTGAAATTCTGGTTACCTGGTTAATGTGGCAGCTAACTTGAAAAAATGATACCTCGTTAAAAACCAACTCTACCACCACTGGAAGTCTGGAACTTGAAAACCGAACCTCGATAAAGAAAGGCAAAAACCGGACCTCGAAAAACGAAACGGAGAAACAAAGATGAGAGTTTGAGAGAAAAAGAGATTAAAATATTTAGACTATATTTAATTGAAAAAATAATTTTTTATTTTGTTTTTATTTTTTAAAATAAAATATAAAACAATGAAAAATTGTAGTTTTTCATAAAAAAAATTTCATTTTTTCATTTCTGTTTTTTAATTTTTTAAAAATAATGAAAAGTTTTTTTAACTAAAAAACCTCTTGGTAGTTCCATTTTTGAAGAAACAAGACCAAATTGAAGTCTTACTTTCTGAAGTTTCTGCGGCTTCGCAGAAACAAAGAGATGGGAGAGACCATTAGTGCTTCTAAACTCAAAGAAATAAAGAGAGACATCAGGAAGAAAAAGAAGTACATAATTTAGTTGATAACAGGTAGTATATTGCGGATAATAGAGTTTTTAAAGCAAAAAAAAAACACGATTTTTAAGAGAAGAACATGCTAAATGCTATATATTTGCTAAAACTATGTTAACTTTTATTGTTACCAAACAGGCAATATGAATGGAAAAGCATGCGAACAAATTAAAATGAAATGAAATAAAATAAAATGAACAAGAAAACATTTGGCTCTTGTTTGTGCAAATTGTTGGATTTAAAAAAATTAAAAAATTTAAACGAAAAGAAATAAAATTTGAAAATAGAACATTTGGTTATTGTTTGTAAGAATTGTATCATTATATAAATATATTTTTTTAAGAATTTAAGTTCTTACATAGCAAGTAATAATTCTTTACCTCAGCATACTCGTTGGGAGTTGATCGCATCCAAGGTCGCCAGTTCTGGCGTACAACTGAGCATTGGACACATTTTTCTGATTTTTTGAAACTAAAACTAAAGTTTTACGATTTAGCGAAATAAAATGACGTTTAAAAATATACGCCGACATTGTAAAAAAGTTTAGAATAGCAATTAGTAAAACGTGATAATCAATTAGAGTATATACTACTCTTTATTCATTATTATTGTCATGATAATGAGTGACTAAAAATAATTTAAAATAACATTTTTTTATCTTAAAATTTTACTATAAAATTACACACTTAAGAACATAAGACAAATTTAACTATTCATAGAATATTTTTATCACCATAAAATCAGCATAATAAAATTATCAAATGAAATATCTCATATATTATATAAAATATAATAATGAATATTCATATGGTTAGGTTAAGGCATATCACTACATTTTAAACCTCGACACTTACATGAGCCAAACATGAAAAATCCAACTATTGGCTCATGAATCTTGCAAACATGCTCGATAATAGGATCGTAAATAGACTTGATAATGAGCTTGTGAACAATCTCAATAATAGACAATAAAAGGCTTGCGAACAAACTCAATTTCATAAAAATACAATTTTTTCAGAATTACATAAATCTCACATTGGTAACTTGTAATCATTACCCAATCCGTAGCTTTTAAATTGACATATTTAAGTGGATACAAACAAGTTTTATTGTAATTAAACACCTGTCGAGTTTTTTTTTCTCTCTTCTTCTGAGTCTTTTCCTTCTTGCCAGTGCAAGTATTGCCACCACTCTCTACGGTTTCTTCTTGTACAGATTTTTGCTATGGACAACGTCACTGATGCCATGGATCAAGTCAATATTTCCGATCTGTTAGCTTTGTCTCTTAACTCAATCATGTAAACATTATCATTTAGTTTATTTAATAAAGAGATATTTTATTTTTATGAAATATTATTTGTTTTATGAAGATAAAACTCCATGAATAGTCTATTCTTCTTTGTGCCATCAAATGCGTGACTTGATAGCAAAACCATAAAGATAAATGAAATATTATTCTAAATGTCTCTAATCGATCATTATCATGAGAATGATAATGAATTAATATTAATATGTTGCTAAGTAGATAATCACATTTTACTGATTATGGATATAAAATATCAACTTAAAACATAGATACGTGTTGGGAAACATGTATTGGACTGACCTACAATGAAAGCTCTTCATCAATCATTGTCACAAAGAAGCTTTCATGCAGTGATATGTTTAAGTTCTCTGACTGAAATTCACTATCGACTCCTACATGAAGAATCACATGTTTTGACTTAGTCAAACGTTATCCGTAACATGACAACAATAAAGACTATGATTGAATATGTCATGAATCATGTAGAGGAGTGTTAGTGAGAGTGATGGATTTGTTCCTCTTAAGAAGAGTGATATCTCTTGGCCACTTGATGAGTAGGATTGATGGAATGTATGCATACTCGAATGAATTGATAAAGGGGTTTATCAATGTCATTCGTCATATCAATCTATTTGAGATCAAGAAATATGTTAAGCAATATAAGGTTGACATGTGACCATACATTATGCTTAGATGATATATCGTGTGACAAAAAGATTAAACATCAGATTGTGAAAGGTTAACTCGGATCACCGACATCCACTCGATTTTGGTTGGCATAATGTATTACTAGATACCGCTTATGAACTTTGGGCCAAAGGTTTGGGACAAATGCTCATTGCCAATTTTGAGTGAGCCAATTGGGTCACACACAAGAATGAACGGGATTGGTTACAAAGGTTCTCTCTTTGTGATTGAATTATCAAGATGATTAATTTGATTAATCAATAATAATTCAGGATTTTATGATTTATGTGTTAAATAAGATTTAATATATAGTCCATTAATGAATGTGTTTTTAATATAAATTACTAATTATTAAGATTATGGGTTGTTAATTATGTATGACACAATTAGGCCCATGTGAGTGGTTTATTATATGATAATGTATCATATAATTAAAAGTCTAATAATATTAATGAAACCCATTAAGAAATTTGGCACATCCTAACCTAAATAGGAGGGAGAAAATTCAGCATCTAATCCTAAAAAGGGAGGATGAATTTCTGCCCACTCTCCTATTTTTTAGGACAAAGGAAGAATTCGACACATACACTACTAATTAGGAGTCCGTGATTGATTGGGTGTTCTTATTTAAGAAATAAAACCTTAATTTATATGTGGCAACATTAGTTAGGAAATGATTATTCTTGTGGGACAAGAATAGGCAAACTCCAATGTGACTAGTTAGGAATTCAGCACACTATTCCTTGTTTAGTGTGTTGGCTGAATTATTGGAGGGGAAGGGAGAGCCATTTTGGCTCCTTTGTGCTACCCATTTAGGCCTCCTCATATGCCTATAAATAGGATGCACACCTTGCCTCTCATTCATGGCTTGGCCGAATTAGTGAGTGTCACTTTTAAAGAGAGAAAAAAATATTTGTGAGCTTTTAAAATAGATATTCTAAAAGAGTGCTAGTATACTCATCCAATCCAAGGAAGAAAGTTCGTTCGTGTGGATACCTCTAGACGCGTTCGCGCAAAGGCAATGTGAGACAAATGGTGTTTCGAGTTTATACTAAAAGCTACACCAACATTCCATCTGATTGAACATAAAAGATCTTTGGATCTAAGGTAAACCTTCTAACCCTAATTGTATATGTTGATATGCATGGATCCTTAGTGAAATTTTAGACAAATTTTTTTGTTATTTCTGCTGCGTTGTATGCTTATGAATGTCATTAAGTGGTCTTAAATTCCAACACGATCTTGAAGAAGAGGGCTTAGACTGGAACTTTGATGTATGCTAAAAATGCTTATATATTAAGCAAAGGTTTCTAGTATTTTCATCCTTCAATTGAGTATTTATTGTTGAATTTATATATTTTCTCGTGTTTTGTAGGTTTTAACGGATTTACATAAATTTGAATTGAAAATGGATGAAGGTTGAAGGATTCAAGAGTGCAAAGGAAGTTGGAATGAATAAGGAGTGAAAAGTGGCCAAAAGGTGTTCAATCCGAAAACCCTAAAGACATGCACAAGTGGAAGAAATAGTGGTAGCTCACGGTCATGAGCATGATCGTGAGCCAAAATAGTGCAAGGTCATGATGCTCATCACGACCACCAATCACGTTCGTGAGCAAGGCTGTGATGCTTTCACGCCCGTGAAGCAAACCGTGATGAGTAGGTCGTGATGAACAATGTCCATTCTCCAAGTTCCAGTGGCCAATCACAGTCATGAGCTTGACCGTGATGGTCTCACAGTCATGGCTCATGACCGTGATAGAAGAGGAAGTTGGTCATGGCTCAATCACGGTTTATGAGTCACAGCCGTGAGGCTGCCTATGATGACATTCTGGAGAGAGAAAATATGATTGAAAAAGACACAACTTGTGGGGACCAAAGCATATTCAATAGGCATTTTTAAGGTTGATTTTAAGGTTTGTGGGGGACTAAGAGGACCATAAATAGACCTCATCCACCCCATTTTAGGCATCCTTGGACACTTACACATTAAAAAAGAGAATCATTATCTACCAATTTCCAAGGACAATTCTAGCATTGAAGAGGAAAAATAAAGGGATTTGAAGGAGGCTTCCATCACCCATTGAGGGAAGCTTATTTCTTTCCTTTTATCTTCTTTTTCTTTGTTTAGAAATTATGTTTAGGTTTTATTTTTATTGCTCTATGCTTAGGTTTGTAAGTATGCTAGCTTAGATTTTGTGTTAGGGTTTAGAGATGTAAACCTTGTATTGATTTTACTTTAATTGATGATTAATTTTATGGGTATTGTGTTTTTATTGTTCTATTTATTGTTATTGTGCTTTAATTACTAAATTTATTATTGTTGTTGATTATATGACTTGATATTGATTGAATGATGTTGTGATTGATCACCACACTGTTGTTTTTAACAAGCCCAAGTAATGAATCAAAAGAAGAAACTTGGATTAGGTCACTTGCATATAACTTGAATGGTTTTAAGATAGAGATATACCTATGCCTACAAGGTGTTCGATGAAATTCATCAAGGAGCCTAATGGGCCTAACTTGGCTAGGTGAAGCCGAAATGACTTTCCTAGAAGACGTAGATAAGACTCGAGTGACCTCAAGAGAGGCCTTGAGTTAGTCTTGTGGAGAGAATACTCACACTCATTTGTTAAAACCCATTTTCATTTATTAGGCAAGTAAATCCTTATTAACCATTTCCCTTGGATTCGATAACCTTAGGGATACTTCCAAGGTAAAACTACGATAATCCTTGTGCACTTGCGAGGTATCATCAAGTTTTTGGCGCCGTTGCCGGGAAAACGACGTTCTTGTTATGGTTGTTTTTATTTTTGTTATTGTTTACTTATTTGCTTATTTCTTTTGCACTTGTAGGAATTTATGCTTTTGAAACACATTAGAAGCTTGGAAAATCAAGAAGTTGTTCCTTTGATTCCAGAGATCAATAATAAAAATTTGTTTTATAAAGTTGTTGGTTGGTAAAAAAAAAAGGAGTTGAAATTGAGCTTAAAAAATATAATATATACAAGAAGTTAAAAGAGGCACCCTTTTCAAAAGTTAGGGATATATTTATGAAATATTTATTTTAATTTTATTTTATATGTTTCAACAAAAAAATAAAAATAGGTGTTCACTAGAGATAGTCTAATTGATAAACAAGTGAAGACTTGTATGTCAGATTTTAAGCGCAAATTCCATGTAAAACAATTATAAGAAAAAAAAAGGTGTGCACTTTTCAATTTGTTTGAAAACTTTAACAAATATTTTAATTTTTAAATACATTTTAGTCTTATCTTGCTATTTTATACCCTTAAGTTACATGTACTATAAGGAGAAAGGAAAAAAGGTGAAAATTTACTAGTGTAACAGAAGTAACTATTAAGAGAGTACAAATTTTTTCCTTTGAGGTTGTTTAGTTACTTTATGTGATAAGAGAATGAATGAATAACTATTATTATTTAATACATAATTATGTTATATATGTAAATAAATTAAATTTATGTAGTAAAAATAAATTTATTTAATATATATTTTTTTTAAAAAACAATTATTTAAGATAATTAAATATTATTTATTATATATTAATTAACTAAATTAAATAAACAATTCTCACATTTCTTTATTTTTAACATATAATATATTTAAGGCATCAGTTTGCAATGTGATTTTATTATTTGTTATCTTATTAATAAAAAATGAAAATTTCAGCATTTTTTGATATATTAATGTAATTTGTTAATATTTATTTTATTTAAATATAATAAAATTAAATGATACATAAAAATTTTGAAAATTACTTAAAAAATTTAATATTAAATGCATTTATAACTAAAATTACATAATAAATTAAATAAATAAAAAATAAAATATTATATTTTATTATATTTAAATAAATTTAAATAAAAAATAAATATTTATTAACTATAAATAAAGTAAAATATAAGTTATAGGAATAATATATACTATTTTTATTGTTTCTATTGATTTTTAATTATATGAAAACAAAACTTATTAATATATATCTCTTCCACCTTTTATCCTAATCCCCTTAGGTAATGTTTACTCCCATTTTTGGAATTAATAGTTACTTTTCTTAATGATTATAGAACATTCAAAAAGAATACTAAATACCAATAAACATTATTGGCATAATTTTTATTCTCTTTTCACCATATACTAAATGTACCCTAAAAAGTACTTTAGTCATATTTTAAACTTTTTTTTTACCGAAGTATCCTTAAAGACCGCCACATTACTGTATTATGTTTTTTTTTTAAATTTTTAACTATTATCATTACTTATGTCTTCAAAACTTACCTATCAATTGTTATATTCATTTTAGTTGTAAATTTAGTTGTTTCTAAATGAAATTAATTAGCTTGTCACTATCAAAATTGTAAGTAAAGTCAACAAGAAAAAGGAGAAAATGATGTATATAGGCTATAGCTCCCTTCCGAAGTATGCAACAATCAAAATCAAAAAATCAGGAAGCATTCCTTGTGTCGTACGCATCAATTACTTTTAAATTCTAATTTGCTATCAAATCAATCTTAACATTCAAACTTCGTATTTGATCAATATATGACCTCTAAACTTATATGTATCTAATCAATATTCCACTCTAAAATTTAAATGTTGAGATGAAAACTATAAAATTCAACTATCAAAGAGGCCAAATATTGAAGTGGATTTTTTAATAAGTAAGTTGTCAATGAACTAAAAATAATTATTTAGTTTTTCCTCAAAACCCACCTTCCATAGTTTGAATAAAATTAATTTAATTTTTGAAATATTTTTTGATCCATTATGAGAATTACTTCCGACTTTGAATCTAATTAGTCCATAAATCTCCTTTTTAATTGATGTCAAATCCCATCCCATTTAATTTACTACTATGAATTAAATAGGAGTTTTTTTTCTCAAATTCATTTATCAATCAACATATAAATTCTCTCTCAGTTGACTTTTTCATCCAAGCTACTTACTTTTTTGACGCATGGTGTCCATCAAATGTTTGCTTTGGAAATAATTACCAATATTTTATGGCTAATTGTATTATTTTATCATATAATTTATTGCTTGTTTCCATGTGGGGTATAAAGAAATAATAATGAACCAGTAAGAATAATAAAGTAGGAATTATTTAATCATGTGATTTATAAGAAGACAAAAATTAAGATTAAACAAGACAAAATCATGTTGGAGCCAATATTGATCAATATTTCATTCTGATTATTTTATTTGACTTTGAGAATGATTGATGGTTCTATTATTAGTATTTAATTTGATTGCATTACTTTGTATATGTAGGACTCCTAGATTGTGATTTTCCTCTCTTTGGAAAAAAAGACAAATATGCTAGAAAATAAATGTTAATTTGGCAAAGTTTTTAAGTGCATGAAACTATTTCTAAAAATACTAAAAAGAAAAAAATATTTGCACAAATATAAATTTGAAATTTTATTAAATTTCAAATATAAAAGGTGGATAATAAGTGTATAATAGGTATACACTAATTGTACATAGGTCTACAATAGGTGTATGAATTGTAGACAAAAAAATTTAAATTCATTTAATATATTAATTTGGTTTTTAATTGATTTAGCTTGTATAAATAGTTTTAAACGGTGGACAATATGTGTACAAAATAAGTTTTCAACTGATTTACTTAATAATTTTTGTATTGTTCATTTTTTTTAGAGAAGCATATATAGATAGACAATTAGGGCTGAGAATGGGTCCGTTCAGTCTGGTTTTGACCCAAGAACCGGAAATGAACCGAAATTTCGGTTCTTTATTTTTCAAGAGCCGGAACCGAACCAAAAAACCCAAAGACCCGAAGTTTCGGGACTGTTTCGGTTTGATTCTTCGGGTCTTTCGGGACAGAAAAACCAAAAAGGTTCTAGTTCGGTTCTTGAGACTTTTTCCAAGAAAAAACATATTCAATGAAACTTTTATACATACAAAAAAATTTTACAATATAATATTAAATCTACAAAAAAATTAAAGCACATAAAAGTAAATCTACACTAAAGATTTAATTTAAAAACAAATTAAACTACAAAATCTATTATTTTAGAATCAATTTTTGTTATATAATTACTACTTGTCTATATATATATATAATTAATTATTCATATATATATAATTGTCCATAATTATATATATATATATATAATTTTCGGTTCTTTGGTTTGGTTCGGATATTGCTTAAAACTCGAACCCGAACCAAATAAAAAATTCGGTTTAGAGAAAGTTAAAAATCAACGGTTCTTTTTGGTCTAAATATTCGATTCAATTCAATTATTTTCATGACTTAAGATCAATCCTATAGACAATAAATCTCCATATATGTTCACTATTTATAAATTTGTTTTATTTAATAATAAATTTTTATTAATTTTTAAGTGAACAATAAATGTATATATATATATATATATATATGGTGCACATACTATCCGTCCATCAAGTGTCCACGTGTCCACCATTTGTGTGGACAAAATTTAACTTGACCAAAACACCTTCTCTTTAGGAATTGATATCACAATTTTGCAAAATTTTGGTACGTTGGACATCAGAACTGTCCTCCTTCATCATTGTGCAGATTGGACGTATTAGACATTGACACGTTGCAGAGAGAAGGAAAGAGGCATGCCTGGCGCATGGAGCGCGCGAAGTGCGTAAAACCTATTTTCAGTGGCGCATGACAGAACGTGCGGCCATTTTCAACGTCCAAATTTTTCCAATTTTTTGACATAATTAAAATTTGATTTTTTTTTGAATTTTTGATGTATTTTGTGAATTTTTTTTTACTTGCAGAATTATTTTCCCCAAATTATTTGGTGTTTCATTGTTAATAATTGTGTAAAGTTTGGATTTTCTATCAATGTTAATAATCTGGGAATTGTTTCAATTAACATGTTTTGTGTTTTATACATTTTTAATTAATCTTGTAATACTCCGTATTTTTGGATAATTATTTTAAAAAAAATTGGGTAAAATTTTGAATTTTTATTTTGGTGATTTGAGGGTTAATTTTATGTTTAAGATATTAATTGGGTGATTAATGAAGGTTAGGAGTGATTTGGAAGTAAATTATTAAGTGAAAAATTGTTAAAAATTGAAAAATAAAAAATCGTCCATCGTTGGGTTGCAAAATTGCATGTCGTTTGCCGCTGGAGGGTGCTGTCATTCGTACGTGTGCAGTTGTCGTCCGTGCACGTGTCTCAGACGTCGTCAAACGACGCGTTGTTTGGGCCGGGTGCATTGAATGCACATGCGTTCACACGAGGGAACCAAACGGCTTGTCATTGCGCGCTGTCGTCCGTGTGCTTGGCAGCTAGGCACTTAAGTGAAACGACACCATTTCACTTTCGTTCTTCTTCCCAGCATCAAAACGGTGCGGTTTGCACTTGATGCATTCTCTTTAAAGCAAACCCGACTCCTCTCTTTTTGTAATATCCCATATTTTTGGTATTATTATTTTATTATTGTTGGATAATTTGAGATAATTTAAAATTTTATTTTTGGTGATTGGAGGGTAAATTTTGTGTTTAAGATGTTAATTGGGTGATTAATGAAGTTTGGAAGTGATTTGGAAGTGAATTATTAAGTGAAATTGGTGGGAAATTGAAAAATAAAATCTGAAAAAATAGAACTGAACAACCGATCGTCTGTCGTTGGTCGCCAAACTGCACGTCGTTTGCCACTGGAGGGAGCTGTAATTTGGGCGTGTGCAGCTGTCGTCCGTTCGCATGACTCAGACATCGCCAAATGACGGGCCATTTACGCCGGACGCACGCGCGCCCATGCAATGGATCGACGGCGTGTCATCGAGCTCGATCTTCTGCGGCTTCTGTGTGTCATTTGTGTGCGTAGCTGTTGGCTTTAAACTGAAATGACGTCGTTTTGCACATGCTGCTCCTCTTCAAAAACAGCCGACCTTCCTTCCTTCTTTCTTCGATTTCTCTCTCATTTCTCACTCAAATCCGACTAAACTTGATCCCACTTGCTCTTAAGACATTCCTTTACCAGATTTGAGGTAATTTCATCCTTCATTTGTGATTTTTGGCTTAGTTTTATGCTAATTTTTGCTTAAATTCATGTTTGGCCAAAAATGGGTATGAGAGGGGCTAGGGTTCGATTTTGTGTGAATGATTGGCTTGATTTGAAGTTGTTTACGTTAGATATGAGTGTGGGGAACATGAAGGAACATAGATTTGGCTTGATTGATGAGAAATTGATGATTATTTATTATGGGTATTTTTGGTCCAAAAATTGTAATTTTGGTTTGGATGGTTTTAGATGGGTTTGATGGAAACCAATGATGAATTTAGACTTTTGGGACTGATTTAAGTTAGTTGGAACCATTGTGAACATCGGGTTTCGCTCGGTTCGAGATTTAGGGCATTTTTAAAAATATTTTTTCGACATGGGGACTTAGGTATAAATGGTTGGTTTTTCTGGAATAATTGAGGGACTAGGATTGATATTTGACATGGATGGTCAAATTTGTAATTTTGGGAAAATATGTTATGGATTTGTAATTTTGAAAAATATTTAGTAATTTTGAAAAATATTGCAATTTTGAAAAATTGGAGGTTTTATTAATAAATTGAATCATTTGGAGGATTTAATCATTAATTATAAATGTTTTGAGATTAATTATTAATTTTCAAGGTCTTAGAGACTAAAGTGTAATTTTACAAAAGTTGGGGACTAAATCGTAATTTTACATAGATTTTGAGTTTTGGGACGAAAGTGTTAGATCTTCGACCGAAATGAGTTTTCGGCCATTGTTTGAGTGCCCGAGTCTGCATTTGTATGTGCACGTATTTCGGTACAGTCACAGTACCAGCATCACATTTTCTGACTCAGTCTGACATTATTTTGTTTCAGCTCAGTTTGTTGTCCGAGGTGGTTAGCCATCCACCGATGTTTGTTACATGATCAACTCTATCATGTGATATATGACCCTGGTCCAAGATTTGGATTATTGGCTCGGCGTCCAGGTGAGTGAAATGACAGTTTCAGACACATAGGCTGTGTCTTTTAAATTATATGTTTTTGATGTGCTGGACATTTTTCTGAAAATGGAATTAATAAATGTTTGGCTAATTAATAATCTGGTTATGTGATTATTAATATTTG
>CAODLS011247841.1:0-27393 GCA_948243855.1 Flueggea neowawraea
GTGAAGCAAACAATAGGGTTCAACTGGGGAGCCGCAGGAGTTTCCACTACGGTGTGGCGGGGTGTACCGCTGCATTTGGTGCTGAAGCGGTGTGGGGTCTTCAGCCGCAAGAATGGGGCCCTCAATGTGTGTTTCGAAGGGGCCGAGGACTTGCCAGGTGGCGGTGGGTCCAAATACGGTACTAGTATTAAGATGGAGTATGCGATGGATCCAGCCAGGGATATTATTCTTGCTTATATGCAAAACGATGAGCTTTTGACGCCCGACCATGGGTATCCGATCAGGATGATTATTCCAGGTTGCATCGGTGGAAGAATGGTTAAGTGGTTGAAAAGAATTATTGTTACCACTAAAGAATCTGGTAACCATTATCATTACAAGGATAATAGAGTACTTCCCTCTCACGTTGATGCTGAATTAGCCAATGCTGAAGGTAGTTAACATAAAAAAAATTACATAGTTCCAATTTTTTATTTTCTTTTTAATATGCGGTTGTAAATTAATTTTTGTTCTTTTTGCGTAGCATGGTGGTACAAGCCGGAGTACATCATCAATGAACTTAATATTAATTCGGTGATAACGACGCCGTCCCATGAAGAAATCTTGCCTATCAACTCGTACACAACTCAAAGGCCCTACGTATTAAAGGGTTACGCATATTCTGGTAAGTTTCATTTTTTATTCCTCTTAATTCATAAGAAAAGAAAGTAAATTCGATACTACAGCTTTAAAGAACCACGCATTATTATGAAATTAGACAAATTATTAGTGCACTATTGTCTTTCAATTATGGGTTAAAATCGCGGTTGTACCAAGTGTATCCACCGAACGATGTCCATTTGATTGCGCAGTTTGCTGCAAAATGATAACTACATCTAGAAATACGTCACAGCACTGCTTTCTTTCTTTATCTGACAAAAAGTTATTTTTGTTTGCTGGCTTGACTAAAGTGATTATTTCTTGCTCCTCCCATTTCAAAGAGTTTTAAAAAAAATGGGATACTAAATTGGAAATGAGAAATTATTTCTTTGGTATTGTAATTGAATTGGCCAAAGCTTTCGGTGAGAGCAAATCAAGTAAGCTCACGTATCTAGACAAGAACACCAAATGTATTTCACGAAAAAAGAACTAAATAGGATAAGTAGTGGAATTTAGTCGGTACATTGGAACTTCTGTTTTGTAATAACAAGTTGCAAAACCTGACTCATCTTTTGTTATTCTGGGATACTCTTGAGCTGAAAGTAATCATCCTGTTTTACGTGCTTTTGTATCTAAAAGGTGGTGGGAAGAAGGTGACACGTGCTGAAGTCACAATGGACGGCGGTGAAACGTGGCAATTCTGCAACCTGGAACATCCTGAGAAACCCAACAAATATGGGAAGTATTGGTGCTGGTGCTTTTGGTCACTGGAGGTTGAGGTTCTAGACCTGCTTGGAGCCAAAGAGATTGCGGTTCGAGCCTGGGACGAGACCCTTAACACTCAACCTGAGAAACTCATTTGGAATGTCATGGTATGTGCCTCCCATCCTCCTAATTAGCTCCTTACACGTGGCAACATTTCCAATAATCATTTTATGATATTATTAATAGTAAAATCAATAAAATAATGACTTTGTTTAAAGAATTTAAAGAATTACATATTGTAACATAAAATATTATATTTAAAACGAAATATGTGTTATGTTATTTTAACAAACAAGTTAATACTCCAATTTTTTTTAAAAAAAGTTAATAATAGTCAAATAAATGAAGCTTGCCACTTGTTTGAGCAACTGGATTCCATGAGAGTGACATGAAGCTCTCCTCCCATTGGTTTGCCTTTCAGCTTTGCATCTTAAATTCCATTCACATGCCCACAGAGTGTGGAATTGTGTGCGTTTAATCCCACCTGTTACCGTCTCCCTCCATCCTTAATTAATAAATTACTTTCTTTAATGGCGGCTCAGACTTTGTCACTAGTTTCGTACAAAAGAACCAATAATTTAATTCCAAATTGACAGTCAATTAATAATTAATAAATCATAAACTAATGGTGATTAATATAACAGGGAATGATGAACAACTGCTGGTTCCGGGTAAAAACAAATGTGTGCAAGAGACACAGAGGAGAAATCGGAATCGTCTTCGAGCACCCCACAGTTCCGGGCAACCAGTCCGGCGGATGGATGGCGAAGGAGAAACGCCTAGAGATATCTTCAGAGAGCAACCAAACCCTAAAGAAGAGTGTCTCCACTCCCTTCATGAACACTGCCTCCAAGACCTTCACCATGGCCGAAGTCAAAAAACACAACAATGCCGACTCTTGCTGGATCATCGTCCACGGTCACGTCTACGACTGTACCCGCTTCATCAAAGACCATCCTGGGGGCGCCGACAGCATCCTCATCAACGCCGGCACTGACTGCACCGAAGAATTCGACGCTATCCACTCTGACAAAGCCAAGAAAATGCTTGAGGATTACCGTATCGGTGAGCTTGTCACCTCCGGTGAGTCTAACGCTTCTAGTCCTAACAGTTCCGTCCATGGAGCGTCAAACTTGACGACGCATGCCCACTTGGCTCCAATCAAAGAAGCTGCACCGTTAGTGTCACGTAACGTGGCGCTTGTTCCACGTGAGAAAACTCCTTGCAAGTTAGTGAGAAAGGCGTCGTTATCTCACGACGTTAGGCTCTTCCGTTTCGCCTTGCCGTCAGAGGATCAAGTGTTGGGCCTACCTGTGGGGAAACACATATTTCTGTGCGCGTCCATTGATGGAAAATTATGCATGCGGGCATATACACCATCCAGCACCGTTGATGTGGTGGGATACTTCGATCTCGTGATCAAGGTCTACTTCAAAGGGGTCCACCCGAAATTCCCCAACGGAGGGCTAATGTCACAGTACCTCGACTCACTAGAGTTGGGCTCTATCATTGACGTGAAAGGCCCATTGGGTCATATTGAGTACACCGGGCGTGGGAACTTCCTGGTTCATGGTAAACCGAAGTTTGCCAAGAAACTAGCCATGCTGGCAGGTGGGACGGGCATAACGCCGATCTACCAGATCGTTCAGGCAATTTTGAAGGATCAAACGGACGAGACGGAGATGTATGTGGTATACGCCAACCGTACAGAAGAAGACATTCTGCTGAGAGAACAGTTGCAAGAATGGGCCAAGGAGCATGGAAGACTGAAGGTGTGGTACGTGGTTGAAAAGGCTAAAGAAGGGTGGCAATACAGCACTGGTTTTGTTTCGGAGGAGATTATGAGACAACATATTCCAGAAGGCTCAGGTGACACGCTGGCACTGGTGTGTGGGCCCCCACCCATGATTCAATTTGCTGTGCAACCCAATTTGGAGAAGATGAACTATGACATTAAGGAGTCAATGCTAGTGTTTTAGAGGACAGAATTAATTGGTCCATTTCAATATTTTTTAAATAAATGCTGTATATATAACTGTCTCCTTTTTTTTCCTTTTGTGAAAACATTTTCTCATAATTGTGCATCCTGTTTTTATTGTTTATTTTTTTTCTTCTTCTGGTAGAGCTTAGAAAAGGGGAGGCTGGTCGGGATTAGAGCAAAGAATCTTGTTGTACGAATGCATGTAATTTAAGCAAATATATGTATTATTGTTCTCTTCATTTTTTGGCACTTTATTTTTTATGAAATGCTTTACATTAGCGATGTAAATCATTTTCTAGCTTAATTAGGCAATTGAGTGAATAAATCAATAATAAAAAAAGAAAAGATAACCCTAATGGTATGTATGACCCTTCAACAACTTGAAGGATCACGCTTCTAGCTGAAGGTATGGTTCCAAATTCCAAGTCAGGAGTGACAATATCCAGAACCGTACCAACATGACCCCTGTGTGACAATTATACGGTCAATTCCAGCTGGTATTACAACAAAGGACACTTAAATTTTGAAAATATAGGTTTCTCGAATCCTGAATTGCGGATTTTAGCAAATCAAAATCCTTAAATTACAACGTCTGGGCCCTCCTAATTCTGCTTGGATAATTCATTTTGGAGCTTCAGTTTATAATATTTTGTTGGCACTTCCAAATTAATTGATTATGGAGTTGCTTTTTAATGACTCGAAGAACTAAATAACCATAAATCTCTGAAATTCACATGTTTCTAAGGTTTTCTTATTTTACAAAAAATGGTTTTTATGGGTTTTTTTTTTTATAATTATGGTCCATGAATAGTGTGGTGGTACGTGGATATCCTGTCACAATTTGTACTTGTAAAGACCCTTCACAAACAGGTGAAAATCAAATCAAAAGCCATTTTCTCGGAGAGTGCCAAGAAATTTTGCCAATGCCAAGGCACAAACAGCTTTAGTCGCGTGTTATGTTGTCACATCTTGTGCTTTGGTCCAAAATGTCCTGCTCTTTCCCATCCCAACTTCCACAGATTGGTTCAAAAACATAACCATCATTTCTTCAAGTCTTTTTCATTTTTTAACTTTACTAACAATGAAAATGAACATTTATTAGTGTAGTATGTGACAGACATTTTATGGTACAATATATATTTTTTAATAAGTTTATTTAATAAATTTAGCATATTAAACAATAATTCAAATGTGTCCTGCATTTTTCATTCTATATATTGTTACTTTGAGGGCAAAACTATGGAAAACTAATTAAAGGTTGGGGACTTCTCAGGACAAATATGAGCAGTGAGACGGCCGTATCTAAAAAGGATCAATATGTTTCTATTTGTGCATGCAATCAATTGATTTATTTTTGTTTTTATGGGGGTTCTGCAGAATTAATTTGCACGTCTATACGACAGGTGCATGAGTAGTTACGCACTTGCATGGTATACGTCCCTCATGCAGTCCTTTCCCTGAACCTCATCTAGTCATCTTCGTATATTTATAAAATCAATTCTATACATATTGCTATATTTTATGTTTTTTGTTTAATCAATTCTAATATTGGTTGACTTGGTCGGCATTTATATATAACCATCGCTGCATTTAAATTCAAGCCGTATATTCGAAGAGAACCAATGTATCTTCGTTTGAAAACCATTATTTTTTTAAAAAAATATTTTGCATATTTCTATTTGTGCTTGCAAGCAAAGAAGTATAGATCAAAATGAAAATTTAATCATAATTTCATTAAGTAAAATTAAAATCAACATATGGTGGTTCGATCCCTATCTAAATATAATCTCAAATTCATGAAGGTTCTTAAGAATTTAACCTTCTAGAAAATATTAACGGGTTTCTATCAAAAGATTTAAAATTGTTGTAAACTAATCACTTTCGTTAGCTTCACTCTACTAAAGTATTTTCCCTATATTTTATGTCAATATGATTTTATTATTAAAAAAACTCTTTGGTGGGTTGAGAAAATAACTTATTTATAAGCAATTTTTAGTCTAACTTTCAAGTCGATGTGAGAATCATGACATATTAGAAAAAAAAATAACATAAAAAAATCACAGACATAAATACGAATTACTGGACTCGAGATTCCTTGCCGCAATTTTTAAAACATATTCATAAAATTCGATGCAAGTGAACTGTTAAGCTCCAATTTTTTTTTTTCAATTAAACAAACTCTATCAGAGAAAAAAGATCGATGAGAGAACCGAGTGATGACCGATAAACCTGCTCCATATTGTCGACTTTATCAATACACAACCATATATAATTTAGAGAGAGAATTAAAATACATATTATAATTAATTTAATATTTGAGTGGAGCGAAACAGTCACCCGCCGCGTCCGAGTGAGGCGACCTCAGCCCTTGCGGTGAGCCAAACCAAAACCAAACTGGCCCCATGGCCTCCACCCGACCATTGCTTGCTGTTTGGCACAATGAAGGGTCAACCCTAGCTAGCCATGATTATTTTGTTTCTACGCTAAACCTTGCCCTCCACTTGTTGCTTGTTCCTTTGTAAATACTCTCCACCTATTTTTAGAATTCTTTACAGCATACTCTTCAATTTGTTGTAGTAAATATAACCATAGATTTTCGGAAATAACATTGTTTACATTCATCTCAATCTCATCGTATGATTTGGTTACACCTCAAATTGTAAGGGAATCTTGATCACCTTATTGTCTCTCATTATTTATTGTGTTTATAAAATGATGTTATTATTTTGTCATTTCTACTAAATTTTGCAATTTCAATACGAGTTTTTCTTCTTAGTGCTTGTTTGGTAATAAGGAAGTGCACTCAAGAAGTGCAACTTCTTTGAAAGTGATAAAAATATTAGAGCATCTCTAAATACTACTCTTTATTTTTTAGTGTGCTTTTTGTATAAGTAAAGAGCATTTTTTAGTATAAAGCGAGAAAATAAAAATTGCTCTCGATGGTGCTCTTTAAAATTAAATTTTTTTTCTTTTAGAAGTAGAATAAAAATAATATAAAAATAAATAATAAATAAAAAAAGTAGTAAAAATATCATGGAAACTTGAACCTCGTTAATGATATGAAAGATAAATAGTGAATTGGTTATTCAAATTTGAAAAGTCAAAATCACTCTCTAATCTAAATATAAAATATAAAGACTGCATTAAAACATTATTTTTTGTGTTGGATCTTTAAAAATAAAGAATTTTAAGTTTTAAAGAGTGCATTGGAGATGCTCTTAAATAATGTTTGGTTTGGAAGAAGTGTGAGGTCAAAAGTAACTTTGACCAATTTTCTTCCTCAATTTTCAAGATGTAAGTTATTGATGAATGACTAATTGGTAAGAAACTTATTTGCAAATAACTTTCTTTGAAATTAGTGGTTTGAACCAAATAAGTACTTATATTTCAACGGTTAAGGGAATTAGTTTTTAGGAAGTCTGAAAATTATAATTAATTGACAATTATTTGCTAATTACTTAAAAGAATTATTCAGTTAATACTCTACTATCAGTTCATTATTTGAAATATGGTTCGTTCAAGCTCAGAGTAATTAGTTTCAACCATCTTTCCTACATTTTAAATCTTGTTTATAAGAGCTATAATTAACACTTATAAAAAAAAAAGGGGTGGGGAGAGATAGAGAAAGATCATGTTCAATAAAATAAGGAGGAGAAAACTCCGCCCCTACAATTTGGAGTTTTCAAAGGAAAACAAAACAAACCAAGAAATTAAATATTCATTGCCGTAGATTCGATCTAAAGATTTTTGTTGATTAATTTAATTTGACGATTTTTTCTGTTGTTGAATTTGACCTATATATCCCACACCCCAAAGCCAAGAAACTTTAATCGTTCTTGTGTGTTTTGTTGCCGATTATCAACATATATAAATATCTATATGCTATATATAACATATAACTTTGCTAAAAGCAGCCTAAAGAGTGGGAAAAAAGTGCAAACAAGAGTATTATAAGTTGTACAAATAAAATATATACAGTAAATAAATGACTAATTAAATTAAGTTGATGAAATAATTGATTTGCGTCATTACTTTTATTCCTTCTTCTGATTACCCATTAATTTTATTTTCCTTTTTCTTAATGGAATAACGTAGTAACTAATTGGGTGGATGCAAGTTGGTACGACTTAATTAATTAAGATATCTATAGAATAAGAAACAATACAAAAAGGTCCACACGACTTGGAAACGGATGCAAGGACATTGGGTAGAACAAGACTTTTACAATTATTTTGCAGTTCATGCACCTAAGTTCTGTCTTCTGATCCGTGACAATGTGTTCTGTTCTGTCACTTTCTCTTTGCTGTTTAGAATCCATGCTCTCACTATTACCAATTTTTAATTATATTGGCGATCCACATCAATTTTTATATAGAATATCACTACTAGAAATCTTTTGTTGTCATTAACTATTTGCATACTATTTGTTAATGCCAAATTGCAGGTGTTTTTGCAATAACAAATTAACAGTGACCAATTTGGCTAGTGATCATGATCTAATCGGAATTTAATTAAGATTTGTTCAAGTCATTGTTCATCGGTCTCATTAATTCTTACAACGATTCTGTAAGGTACTTCACAAGTACAAATTTCAATATTTACTATTATTTGAACTACTTTAAATTTGTATATGTGCAATTGTGCATTATTTGTCCTGATTTATATTTAGGGCTCCATTTTTTTAAATACAAAGTAAAAGATGCTAATTAATTTTGTTTCTGAAAATTTTTACGATATTAAAGTTGGATTCATGAGTCGCAAGATTTTGCTCCTTATATTTACTAAACGAAAATGGGTTCCTAAGAAAATAATCGTTATAATTTTCCAAATCGTCGACCAAATTGTGCTAGGAATTAATGAAACTGTTTCACATTGGTCAGCAACATTATCTTATGGAGATCACTTGTGCATTTGTATACTTTCCACCAATTGCAATTGTGACAATACAATTGACACAAATGCAAGTTAGTAAAACTACTCACGGATAGATATCTAGCTGTACGCATTTGTTTTTTTTTTAAAAAAAAGATAGGTGGTAGCCTTATGTGCCCATGGGTTAAGTCTGAGAGTTCCAATTTATTAAACTGCTAAGTTTAAACCCTCGCAAAAGACATCCACCACGTGAATTCAAAGTAGTCGCCACTCTCCTCGAAAAAATAAAGGTTAGTCTACAACTAGTAGAGAGTTTAGGTCATCATTTATAAGAATTGGTCCACCAACTGTATGCACTGGGAAATTGGGTGTAGTTGAAAGAGAAATTAACATATGGGTCTGATAAAGTCCTACCAATTGACAATTTGCAATTCATTGAATGTCAATCGCGACTATAATTTTTGTGAAAACATGTTTTTTGTTTTCCTGTAATCGATATATTCTTAGGCATTGAGAGTGACCATTTCTCGTAAAGTAAATATCTTCTTCAAGCCATGGCGTTAAAATATCTGTTATTGGTTTAAACAACCTTAAAGTCGCCACACCAAAGTCCAAAGGTAAGAAGAAATGACATGTTGTCCTATCAGTATTTGTTGATGAATTAAAATCTTCGAAATAAATAGTGAGATAGTTTGCCTTTATTGTATTCTTGAAAATATTTACGATTTGTTTTTTAAAAAAATGAAAATTTTATTTATAAATCTAAGTTACAAAGCAGTGGTTTAGCGCAACCAGGGAAATTCCTTACTACTTAAAAAATTTTCGCACGCTTAATATTACGGCATAGAGGAAGAGAAAATGTACGAAAATTCTTTGGTCGTTTTGAATATCATTTTACATAAATCAGCTTTTCTCTCAAGTCTCTAAGGGACACAAAGATACATAAACCGTGAATCAAACATATAGAGGACGATACAATCAGGAACACAGCATAATCACTATAATTAGTTGGTGGAAACATGGTTGACGCAGCCTTTGTAGAAATGTTGCTCCATCCAAACCAAAAGTCACGGATTCTCTAGTGATGAATCGCAGCTAATTGGTAGCGGCCAAGATAGTGCGACTTTTATAGCTTGAAACTAAGGCAAAGTTGAAGGTGAAGTTTTCCACTTATTTCATCCAGTTAATTAAGTGTTTACAGTTTTAACTCATTGGTTTGCTCTCACTCATCCTTGACTTTTATAGGATCCCATTTTTTCAACTAATTAGATATAGCTTCAATTTTGTTTCCATTCATTAGAAATAGAGTTCAATCATCAATCCTTTAGTGAAAGAAACAATATAAATTTTGGTCCAATTCACATTTTTGTCACGGTTTTAAAATTTTTTCCATAAAAAATACAAATTTATAAGTTTGTAACACTTGTGTCATAAAGAATTTGTTGTTATTGCCTTTCAATTTGCGTCGCTGATCTTATTAAAAGAAAAAGAAAGCGCAATTATATGTAGTATAAGATAATGAGGGAAAATATTTACTAAGTTTGGCACTAGTAATTTTTTACTCTAATCAAGAACCAAAATAAGGCTTTTTTTTCGATAAGTCGCATTAAAATAGAGCTTATTTAAATGAACTAGTATTTTGTGTACTTGCGTTATACGTTATTAAAGTCTTTAAAATTAATACTTACTAAAGAAAATTTAAAAACAGTGATGTATTTGAAAATACCTGCATCATTTTGGAATGAAGATGCTTTATTTTCCTTTACTGACTCCAGAATTAGCTTCAATTGGAGCCTATACCAAAGAAGACAGAATATTGATCACTCTTTCATCATTAATTTCATTATATATCAAAGAATTTCATATGCAATCAAGTACATTAACAACAATACCTAAAATAATTAAAAAAATAAGCAGAAAAAGATCATACTTCACGAAATCAATATACATATTTTATGAAAAAACAAAAATAAAAGCATAATGAATTAAATCAGTAATAAAAAAAGAAGAAAGAAGGAAAGGATACCAAATTGTTACGTGAAGAAGCTTTTAAGTTGCTAATTTGGTTATATATATACACGGATAACAAAATAGATGTGAACTATAGATTTCAAATTCTTTTTTGTTATGATAGTTTAAATTCAAATTTATTATTAATATGAAAATAATTGAATAAAACACATATGTTGCATATGAATAATGGATATTTGGTTGAGAATTGCAAATTGAATTCAACATGGGATAATATGTGTACCCTTAAATTCTTAATTAGCAAATCGTAATTATCTAAATAACTTATAAAATTATTGATAAAAAGAAATTGATTAGATTATTGATTTAATTTAGCTAAAATTATTGGTAAAGATTTTTTGAAATAGATAAAGTTTAGATTTTTGTTAAGATAATTACAAATTATTAAATTTTTTCAAACAGATAAAGTTTAGATTTTTATTGAGATAATTACAAATTGTTTAAAAAAATTAATACATGAGTAATTATTAAAAACAAACAAGGGTATATTAATAATTATTGAAAACAAATAAGGGTATAATAGTCTAAACAAGTTTTTCTCACATCCATACATTTATATATGTTATGATAAATTACGAAGTTTTTTTTAACGAATATAACGGGTCGGCTAAATATAAAATAGGCTGTATAGACCAACTTATTAATATGCTAAGACTATTTGAAAAACTGCTATAATTAAAAATTACCTAATTCGAGTGATGATCAACAAACACGATCGTTCTCAAACACGGCAACTTATAATACAATTTAGAATTGGCAATCAAGTTTTGTCATATTTGGTTGCTTGCACAGAATACAGCAAAATACGTGTGTCATTTGGACTGGAATGATATATTAATTAAACTCCATAAATACAAATATAAGCTGAGCTTGGATTCATTTTCTCCGCATTCATCATAGTCTTTGCCCTTTTTTGAGCTTCTTCAGGCACATATAGGTGTCTTTTAATATCCAAAAGCAAACTTTATATTAATTGAATTTTTTTTTAGTGTGTTATAGTACTTTAGAGTCTTGATTAAATTAGGCCTAAAAAAGTAAAGGATCCCACGGTCATGGGACACCAATACTTGGTCAAACACTGATGAATCAGTTTGGAGATTTTTCAATATTCTACAATTTCTAGTGCGCAATTTTGTCGCACAAATATAATTGGCTCAGTTTGCAATTAAAAATAACTAGAGGAAATTCAGTACAAAAAGAAATAGAGACAAAAAAGAAAAGCAAAAACTTATGTTAATTCAAAGAAGAATTGTGCCCCGTCAAAAAAGAAGAAGAAGAAGAAGAAGAAGAATTTTGATTCTTTGTAACATTATCATGATTTCTTTTTATTAATTAGTTATTTATTTTAGAAAACCCACGCGTAAGAGCATGTGCAACTATACTAGATAAATTTGAAGAGTCAAAATATTATTTTATTTTTGTTTGTGTGTTAATATTTCTCAAAATTTGTGTATTGGAGAGAAAAAATATTAAAAAATAAATATTTTATTGATATAGTAGATGAATAGTATTTAGGCGTGAATAATGATGTGTTAATTTTATTGAGGTATTGTAGCTCCGAAAAAAATGTTAGTTAATTTATTAGTAAAATATTGAAAAAATAATGTAGATTGTAGTAAAAGTGGAGTTGAATTTAAAATTTTGGGATGAATAGGAAATAAAATATTATATTTTGAGGAAAGAGTTAGTGAGTATGGTTGCACTTGCTCTAATGCAGGTAAATTTTATCGATTTGATATAGTATAAGTAAAAAAGAAACCTTGAAGTGCATAGCTATAGCAAGAAAATCAAATATTAATAGAAGACCAGCCATAAGCTTGGAAAAAGAATTAGATCAATAATAATTTTGACATAATGAGAAAGCATTCCTACTAAATAAAAATATAGCTGAGTTGTTTTTAATTATTTAGTTCGTGGGAGTAGAAAGTGGGTGGAACGATAAGGTAAAGGTACGAACTAATCATATTTATTTATAAGTTAAGTTTATTTCTTTTGAAAAAACATCTTTTATTTCAAGGTTCATTGTGAGTTTGACGGCTTTTATTTGAAATAGAACTTGTTCATTTAAAAACTTTGGTATAATTTTTAGTTTGAATCTTGTATTTTTTTTCAGAGTCATCCTATGGCTGCTGGATTAAGAAACAAGCCATTTCCATATTATGATGATCTTGATTATGTGTATGGAAATGATAGAGTTACAGGATTGGGAGTTGAAACTCCTACAGATGTGATAGAGGCAGTTGATTTAAAAGAGCAAGAACAACAAACACAAGATGAATTATCTCCCTCCAATAATTAATCTTGAAAAAAGTCCTATTAGAGATTCACCTCCTCCACCAATCAGTGGCTCTAAGAGAAAAAGAATAGACACAAGTGAAGTTGTACTAGAAATGACAACTCAAATAAACAAATTAGGAAATTTGATGGAGATTGCAAGAAACCACATTGGTCAACTTTCAAATTGTTTCAAGTATGAATTTGAAGCTATAGACAGAAGAATAGCAGTTAATACTGAGGTTATGAAAGTGGAAGGCTTAACTCAAAAGGAGACCATTCGTGTGGGAAGGAAAATTTCTCTTAATCCTTTGGAAACTGATTATTTCTCCAGTCTTCCAAAAGATCTTTGTAAAACTTATGTGTTAACTCTTTTGATAGGAAATTAGATTTATTTAAAGTCAACTTTAAAATTGTGTCAATATTGTACTGAATTATATTTATCTTTAATAGTACTTATTTTTGTTTTAACAATTTATTTGAAATCTTATGATATGAGATGTTTTAAGTTTTTATTCAATTTATTTTTTTATTTTTTTTATAGAATTTAATAACAGGATATTATAAACATCTACACTGAACTTTCCACGAAGTGTAATTACTAACCAAGCACAGAATGTTCAACATCCCAGAAAGAAATTTTTTCCAACCAAACACAGTTAAAAGTAACTTTTCAAAAAATTACTTCCTAAAAGTTACTTTTTGAGAAGATAAACCACGCAAACTCTTAGTATTTTACCAAACTATAATTCAAAACAAAGAAAAAGAAAAAAGCTAAAACATAGGCTTCATTTATTGGTATCCAGCACAGGAAGGTATACAGGAACAGGCGTCAGACGCAAAGCTTGGATCATGCACGTATTGCTTGCAACACATTATTCACACATAATAAAGGTTCTAAGTTATACAAACAATTTAAAGCCCATCAGAATAAACCTACAGCCTACAGGCACCTCAATCGAGAAACAAGAAAACCCTAAACACAAAAAATTACAACATTATGTACCAATTTCAAACAAATGCATCAGGAATGTTTCTTCAATCGAATTTTATGTCGGTCCAAATCGATATCATATGACCTACTGAGAGTCATTAACTATGACAAGGAGGGAAATTTAAGTAAAAAAAGAAAAGTGATTGTTCCTCGCCAGAACTAATCCCCTAAAATGAAAATGCTACTTCTACCATATGCGGAAATCAATGACCTGTTTGCGAATTACATTGCACCACATGAGGGTACTCAATGCACCTCTACCACCATCAGTGGCTCATGGTGGGTCATGTAATATATAGATGCAGAAAATCCAATTTGATAGCAATCCATAAACCTTTTTTTCTACCCTTTTGATTCAGTAGTGGTGAAACCGACCACCTCCTCTCGTTCTTCTCGAAAGACAAGACCTATGTGCAACTAGATAGCGAGGCATTGGTCGATACCCCATGTAATTATCTTCATCAAAGCCATAAATGCGGGCAGAACCATTCCGGTGGCGCCGGCCACTACTTTGTCCTCGATATGAAGACAAAAAGAAAAGATCATCATCCGAATCATCAGAATCATCATCATAAACGGCATGATCGCCTGGCTCAATCACATAATCACCCAATACCCTTGCCCCTGGTGTCGATGACAGTGCCGTGCTGATAACATCATTTCGCTCGCGCTCATATTCAAGTTTCTTCCATTTTTCTTCAAGTAAAGGGTCCACAGCCCTAGGTCGTGCTGATGGATGCTTTGCTCTAACGTGTTTCTTCAGCTTTTTGTACGATCCAACGAATGAGCACTTATTTTGCATGCAGTTACGTTTCTTGGCATTCAGATACTTCCTTGCCGGCTCTACCACAGTCCAACCCTTCACCTGCCCACGGCATAATGGGCATAAAAGCTCGGGAACTTCTACCTTCCCATTGCCCTGCCCTGCACCCAAACTGAAACTTGAATTGTCAATTGACCTGTCCAATTGTTGACTCCTTTCATTTGACGTTAATTTTGTGTATGCTTTCTTGTATTGCTCAAGACAGTTGGAAAAACGACTGCTAGTGGCACACATATAAGGACGGCAACCCTTGTTATAAGATGAACAAAGAAGAAGCACAGCATTATGAGGATACTCCAGACAAACCGGGCAGGTTGCACCTTCCCAATCTTTCTTATCTGAAGTTTTGGAATGTTTTTCCTTAAAAGGGCAATCTTTACAACTCTTTCTAGAGCAAGATGGCAATGCATATGGTGTCATTCTGGTGCCATGGGTAAAAGACTTGCACCGAGCCTTACTAACTTTACCCATTCAAAGAATAAAACCTGAGAGTGAGACAAAATCATTTGACATTACATATTACAATGACATACCAACAATAACATAAATATAAATCTAAGATACAAGTATGTGCACTCTTATCCACATACATAAGAATGAATGCACATGGGAAGCGAGAGAAAGCATTTTGCAGAAATAAAATTACCATAAGCAATCTTCAGTCATACAACATGACACATTCAAAAGTGTAAAATGTACAATATTCACCAAGTTGATATCATTTTTCTACTTGTTTTTTCCTGACCACCCCTTTCACGAAAGCTTTTGAAGACATTAAAAAAAGTTCCCAAAGGGAAGAATCACATTGGCATCTCAATACTTACATAGAACTAACTGATGACCACAACACATTATATGCAGCAACTTCCTGAGATATATCAAATGAATGCCAGCTGAACTTGGTAATTCAGTCACAGAATGTGGTACTGATGCTGCATCTTTCGCATACAACTGATACAACCCATTACATAACTCAAGAAAATAAAGCATATTTCTCATTACTCGGTGAAGTTACCGTTGCAGATTGACTAAGGAAAGCAAGAAGAATGAAAACAAGCAATCAATTAAACCAGAAAAGGCCTATGCATGGTAAAAAGTTGATCACCAATGAAAAACCATGCAACATAAATTCTTCTAAACGGCAATACCAAGCAATAACGGAACATAAACATGAAACACAATTCTTAAACTAGAGCATTACAAAAAATTCTTAGTAATATTCACCCTTCCTAAGCTTAACCATAAAACAAAACTTATCACTAAAATACTGATTTTTACAGTGACTAAAAATACTGATCTACAAAACAAAATGCAACAACAATAACCATAACTAAGCTTAACCATAAAACAATATCCCCTTTTCATCTAATGAACAACACGGTGAACGTCCTTACCTTTCCCCGCTCGCATCTAACCTACGCCTCCCCCCTTCCCCCCATAAGCATCTATTGGCCAGCATCCACCTGACAACGAAACTACGTCACTAAAATTTGAGATCCCTTTGCAGTAATCCACCAACATTGCCAATAGCATTAGTGGCAGTTGATTACAATGTACTGTTTTACCTGCAAAGAAACCACTCCGAAACACAATTGACATTATAACTGAAACACACTTGACATCATAACTCAACACAGAAATGTTCAGAGTTATTGTCAGCAACTGGCATAGTAGACATGTTAATATTTTTTATTAAAAGAAAATTATAAATCTCTGCTTATACATTCAAACGCATCATGCATAATCCAAACATAAGAACAAAACGACGTCGAAGAGCACATCAGTGTCACGAAATGCAATTAAAAAGTATAATCCATACAACAAATACCGCAATTCAGAATTTTCAAAAATATTCAGCAAAAAAACACTCGATCAAAAGATAAAAGCCATCAAATAAATGAGCATTTAAAGCGAGATGGCGAAAGGTAAAAAGAAAATCAAAAAAAGGAGATTACCTGATGAGATAAATTAGGGATTAAATAATCGAAGAATTGAGACTTCACAAACAACAATAATTCAAATAATCCTAATAATAGTAACAGTTGAGGGGGGTTTTGTTAATTTAAATTGGATGAGAGTGGTTAGGGTTCAAATAGGAGAGGCGGGGGAGAAGGGGCAGTTAAGTGATCTTGGCGGTGCCACGTTCGACGGAGGATACACTAACCGCCGTCCCCGTAGCTGTGATGATGCAAGAAATATTGATGGATTGTTTTTATATTTTGTTTATATATATATATATATATTTCCCGAGTCTCTTGGGGTGGGGTTGTGTTGGTGATGACCGTCATTATAACGCCGCCATGGCGACATATATAACAGCTTTGATCTATCTATCGTTTTCTGAAATCTTCTTCTGAACCTAATTCTGCTGCAGGGAACGTAAGTTCTGCCTCTCCATTTCCTGTTGGACCCAGGCCCATTTTATGATGGGTGTTTACTTTTTTAGTTTTCATGAAATTACTCACTTTTCAAATCACAATGATTTTTTTTATCAATAAAAAAGAAAAGTAGGGACGATCAGTAGATGGTATATTCTTATTGGATGTGATTATATAGACTTTTAAATCCTAAGACATTCTCTCCGCTACGGAATGCTCTCAAGAGTCATAGCTGACACTCAGACACAGACTTGGACCCGCACCGAGTGAGGACACTGATTCTTAAACACTGAATTCATACCCAAAAAAATACCATCTGTGGCTTCTTAAAATTCATACTGCCGGAACTAGTTTTGCACTTTGAAACTCAATCTTAAAACCATAATTTCTATTTACGACATGAGGTCTTCAAATTTTTGAGTTGTCATCTTCTCTCCTTGTTTTCTCTGTTCTAGTTACTCTCTTCCTCTCTCCCCAAAAAAACCCTAGTTGCTCTCCTTTATCGCCTTCAATCGCAGTCGTTCTCCTCTGTCGCCTTCAATCTCCGTCGCTCGCCTCTCTCGCTTCAACTCCACCGTTGTCCCCTCTCGCTTATATGTCCTTCGATCGAAGCAGTTGTCCTCTATCGCCTTCGACATCGAAGGCACCGCTACTAACGAGACCAGATGAAGAGGCGGCAGCAATGGCGGATACGAGACGGCTAGGGTTTCAAAAAACAAAAGAAATAGAAGGGAGGCAGCTGTGTTGGTATTATTATATCTAGATATTTTAATTAGTTTTTACTTGATAATTCTTTTTTTTTGCATCATTTTCATTTTTTATTTGTTTTCTTTTCTGTAGGGATTGCGGGAAGCAGGTTTATTTGGGTGAGAACAGTCATCAACATTGAATTTGTTATTTAATACGTAAGTTGTTGCTTATGTTGAATGTTTATTATGCTTATGTTGAGTCTTTATTGTAGGAGGTTTTGATACTCTGCATGCTGCAGTGAAGTAATGATGGAGTTTGATTTTGTAATGTTAGTTTCTGTTGTTTGGAATTCGAAGAATGATGTTAAAATTTCGGATTCTGTTGATTAATTGCAGGGCGTATGATCGAGCTGTGATCAAATTTTAGGGGAGTTGTTGATATCATACCATTGATTTTTGCAATTTGATTGATATCAAATTTTAGGGTTTTTGCAACTATGTTTTGGTTTTTCAAATGTTAAGTTCCTTTATTGAATACCTAATTATGCTAATAATGTTTTTTTTGGTTGTATTTGTTCAATTTTGTTAAAAAAACTAGCATAATATTCGTGCTACGAACGATAACTATAAATTGTTTTGATTAATTAAAAAATGTTTACAAAATTAATTTAATATACTTTAATTTTATTTAGCATGTAATAGGAGTTTAAGATTTTTTTCATATTTATGTCAAATCACTTTGACAATATAAATATACTATGTAACATAATTTCGGTGATATCTTAATATATTTTTATTAAGTAAATTTTAATATTAATTTTATTAGTAAAATTTTAATATTTTTTTGCCAAATAATTTTTAATGGAGTTGAAATCTCATTTTATTTTCTTTTCACACTCACATATTTTATTTCTCTCTTATCTATGATTTTTTTCATTTATTTTTTTCTCATAATCATTTTTATTTTTATGATATTTTGTAAAAAAAAAGTATTAAATCTCTTTTTGTTTAAAAATAATTATCAAAATAGACGACCACAATTATAATAAAATATATTTATATATAATAAAAATAAACTATTAGCTCACAATTTTGGAAAATATATTTATGGCTTGTAAAAAATGTGTTAGAATGTTATATTAATACGCTAGATGGGCAATGATGCAAAATTTTATTTTTATATTTAAAATTTATAATTGCTAAACCTTTATTCTAGTGTTAGATTCAAGCAGTATTGCAGGATTTTTTTAGCAGTTTTTTTTAATAAATTAGAATGAAGATATAATTTTTTTAATAGTTTGTTAATTGTAAGGACAAAAATAAAATATCAATGGAATAATTAATTGGAAAAAAAAAATTCCAAGTGTAAAATGTTAAAAATGATATTTAAATGCAAGATTATTATTTAGAAATTGTGGTGCTTGTATAATTCAAATAATTAAGCAATTTGTCTTTTTAAAAAATAATAAAATTATTTTATATTACAACAAATGAAAATATTATATCATTATAGCATTCTATCATTTTGAATGAAATATTTAAAAACAACAAAAATTATATAAAATACTTAAAGTGTAAAATTTGCTAAACTATTATTAAAAATTAATAAAGTTATTAAATTATTTTACATTTAATTAACTATAAATACATCAAATTAAATACTTAGAGTGACAAATTTTAAAATTAAAAAATTATTTATGTGTCACTTATCAAATAATTAAAGAGAAGTTTGTCATAAATTTGAGAAAATTTCCTAACTATATATATATATATATTGATTTATTAAGTGTATATATTATTGTGAAATTCACTTAGACTTTTAAAAAATTTGAATTGTGTCAACCATTGTAAATCATTTAAAATAGTTCACAATAATGTACAATATAATGTATACTATTTTGTTAACCATTGTGAACGTCAAAATCGACCTTGAAAAAAAATTCTTATAGAAAAAATTCGTTTAAAATTTCTAAATAATTGTTTTGACTTTTTAAAACATTTGAAGTATATCAACCATTTTGAACCGTTGTGAACCATTTAAAATGGTTCATAAATAATGTATAATATAATATACATCATTTTATGAACTATTGTGAAAATTAAAATTCACCCTAAAAAAAATTGAGGGTAAAATTTGTTTAAAATTTATTCAAAAATATTTAAAAGCTTTCATTTAGACTTTTTAAAAAATAAGAATTATTTGAACCATTTGTGAACCAAATTTGTGAACCAATAGTTTACAATAATGTACATGATTTATTGAATTGTTGTGGACGTCAAAATCAACCCTAGGAAAAAATATTTTTTGAGGTAAAATTCGTTTAAAATTTCAAAAAAAATATTTAAAATATTTCATCTAGACTTATTAAAAAATATGAATTATATGAACCATTTGAATCATTGTAAACATTTTAAAATATGTATTGTGTAAACAAAAAAAACTACCACACGTAAACTATTGTGAACAAAAAAATTGATAAATTTGTTGAATTTTTGTAACAAAATAATTAAATAAAAAAATCTTTTACACTTTTTTTGAAAATATGAGTTATATACTCTATCGTGAACTATTGTGAATCCAAAACACAATTTGGATTAAGAATATTTTTTAGAAAAAATCAATTTCTCTCAAAAACTCAATTTCTGGCTAAAATACGACAATTTCTCCAGTTTTTTAAAAAATGACATTTTTTATATGTAGTAAACATAAGGTAGCATTCTCAATACTTACAAACTTACATGTTATTTTTAAAAAGTGGTTTTTTTAGTATAAATCTGTAATTTTCCCTTTAGAAAACTATTTCTTTGAAGAAAGTGGTAATTACTCAGTCTATTTCATCCATATTATGTTATTTGTTCCGTACGAACCACTTATTGTATTTGCAGATTTACTTTTATGTGTTTTGAGTTTCACGTTTTGACATTTCAATCTCACATTATGAGTTTTTGTGATACACGATCCATTGGTCAGATACTATCTATTCATCTTTGTAACAAAACGGTGTCGTTTCTTTTTATATATGTAGTTTTATATATGTTGTTTATATAGTGTATGTTGTTGTATATATGTTATTTGTATGTTGTATATAGAATATATATATGTTGTTTGCATGTTGTATATTTATTATTTATATGTTGTCTATATGCTGTCTATATGCTGTATATATAATGTATATACGTTATATACATGCTGTTTATATGTTGTATATCTATTGTTTATGTGTTGTCTATATGTTATTTATTTGTTGTATATATAATGTATATATATTGTATATATAATGTATATAGGTTGTATACATATTGTTTATATGTTGTATATAGGTTGTTTATTTGTTGTATATTATATCGTATACATGTTGTTTATATGTTGTATATATCTATTCAATTAGCAATTCATGATTACAGTCATGACTGAGTATTAGCCCTATGATCTTGTATTTTGAATATTTGAAGTTATCATCCCATTCATCATTATAATGAATTAGTACTTGTATGTTCTCTATTCCTATAAAAGATATACAAATTATAAATTAGTTATATTTAATTCTAATTAAACATAGTGTAAAGATGGTTTAAACTATTTTAACAACTTTAAACGAATTTCTAGATAAGTTATAAACATGCTACAAACTATTACATGACATATGTAATAAACTGACCTTTTGGAGCTGTAAATTAGTGTTCTACGATCTGGTTTACGATTTGAATCAGAGCTTTTGTGTTCTCGATAAAACCTTACTGTTTTTGCGATTTGAAATCTTCAAAAAATTTATAGAGATCTTCTATATTTAGATTGACGGAGATATATGTTGACTTGCGATGTATAGTAGAGAGGAAGGAGTGAGAGAAGGGGGAGAGAAAGGACATAGGGCAGAGAGAAGAGAGAGCGAGATTTTGTTTCCGTGTTGAGTTGTTTGCGGAGTGCTATCTTTAGCGTCTTTTTAGCCGATGGTACGTGTGTTTGTAATTTATAATTATTGTTAGATAAGCTTGAATTTTTGATATCTTATCAGAATTTCAATATTTTGATACGTGATTCCATAATTTTCTTTTGTGGTCTCGGTAAATATGTATTTGGCCGCAAAATTTTTGTCGCCGAACCAAACCCCATTCTATATAGTTATAAGGCCGGATTAAACAGCAAATTTCAATTATGGTTCTTTTAATCAGTTAATCCAAATTGTTTGTGTTCAACCCTAATGGTAAGAGGAAAATTTAAGAGGCTATGACAATTATTGACTACAAAATATGGTAATCTGTTTTGGCACCAAAAGACTACCCATGTATATGGCTCAAAAAGTTCAAAAAATGGAGATAGGAACGAAAGTAACTCTTTTTATTTAATAAGAGCAAGAATTATTAGTACATTGATGATAAAGGATAACTGTAGAGCTGAATGACTCCGACATTAAAGAGAGAATATAGGCATAATCTGGCAGCAGTTGGGAAAAAAGGCCTAAGATCACAAAAGTACGCACAGGATTAGGTAAAGATTCTTAAATTTTAACGCTTGAAGATTATGCTGCAACTTGTGAGCAGGTTAGCCAGCTAATCCTAGTTTTAGACTAACTTATAGCTAGGTTCCTACATATTATCTAAGATGACCCCATCATTAACGTAGGTGCATGTACAAAGTTGAAGAGCTCATTTCTTTCTTTCTCAGATATCTTTGTCTGTCTTTTTTTTTTTCGTCTGGGTTTTTTAGCTGATATATGCAATCAAACATATACGATAAAGTTAAATTAACTAGTTATTAAGTGATTCTCCAATTTAAATTGCTGTAATAATCAAAACGTTCACCATGGTATTGAGAATATTCCTGCTATAACATCAATAAATTATTTTCTACCAACAGTTATAAAAAGAAAATCTTTCTACCAAGAACGGTAAGTACACCGTAGCAAGAAAAAGAAAGCCACTAAATCCGAGTTCTTAAGGCTACTCGTAACCTACGGTCTCTGAAGTCGTCTCGCGGGACTCTTGCTCAGCCTTTTTATTATTATTTTATTAAAGTCTCCAGTTTCTAGTCATTCAGTTTTTTCATCCGTAACTCTGTGACTACTTTAAGAGTCCTGCGGGACGCCTACTCAACTTTTCACTAAACACAATTTTATTTTAATTCTCGTTGGAGTAAATCTGACTGTTAGATCAAAACGATCCAACAGTCAAATTTTATTTAAAAAAAACATATGGCCCTGAGCCTAACACATCCGACATGGGGATGCAATAACGCGTCCCCATGTCAACGGCTAGGATCCCGGTGTTGTGAGTAGCCTAATGCACTAAATTATAAAATATTCCTGCTATAACATCAATAAATTATTTTCTACCAACAGTTATAAAAAGAAAATCTTTCTACCAAGAACGGTAAGTACACCGTAGCAAGAAAAAGAAAGCCACTAAATCCGAGTTCCTAATGCACTAAATTATAGAATGCCCCGGACTTTTTTTTTTTTTGATTGATTGGGGAGAGTAGGCAGTTGATGAAACGCCTATTAGCTAAGTAAAGGGAAAAGAGGAGGGTCGTTGGATGGATGTTCATTAAGAATTTAGATTACAACCCTTGTTGTTGACACTAACTTTAGCGTTGATCGAGATGGGCTGATTGCTGCTATTAACCTTCTTGTGACCATAACTTTTGTGGAGTCCTTCCGCTAGCCTTAATCACAACACTCATGCCACATATTCATGGAAATTTCGTTTATCATTTCGCATTCATCAAATGCCACTCCTCCAATAAAAATGTTATGTATAGATAGATATGAGTGAAATTCAATTGAGCCTATCCCAGGAGTTTGCATGCTAACAATTTGTGCATTATTAGTATTTGCATGCTAACTAGTCTATTACAAGAATCTTGCTAGACTTTGCATGATTGACAAAAAATTGAAATATTAAAATTTGTATTTAGTTTCCTCAAATCATTATTCACTCGAATATAATTTATTTACCTACTCAAGTGTTTTTCGAGAAATTAAATAGGGATTGGAGAGGCTCTCTTACCTTTAAATTATGAAAATGACTCGCTCTTTAAATACATTGCATGTTGAAGAATGAAATACTATACTCTTGGATAGTTCTCTAATTAATTAAGAATATGGTGAACCAAGAGTTAGTAACCAGCTTGTTCTTGTGTGGGGTTTTGGTGGGTTGGGAAAAAGGTGAGTTGCTTCATTTGGAATTGTTGGTAGTGCCTAAGCTCCAAGCTTGGTCCCCATTACATTTAACATTTTCTGTGTTTACATAATTATTTCAAGTTTAGGTAAACAAAAACATTTGGTCATGTTTTGTGACTCCACGGCTATTTATTTTTCCTATTTTAAAATGTGCTACGTACTTCTAATATTGTTCCTCAACAACAGGCTGCGAATGAATGGTGATCTTAGCACTAATTACTCCTTGTATTGCTTGTGTATATGTACTTTGGACCGACTCGGGTTGACAACAAAAACTATGTAGTATACAAAAATTAATGGAGTGAACATGCAATTCATGAAATCATCTAATCACACTACTGCATTTGATGTTTCACTAAGAGGGTTACAATTATACTCAATAATTAATATCAATGATGATCAGAACATTTCATTCCATGCACATACTGCCAATCAATTCTTGATTAATTTCATCTGTGATATGTGTGTGTAAAACGTTACAAATTAAGCAATTAACTAGCTTTAAGTAGTTTTACTGGATCCGGGATTAAAATATGAAAATTGCAATCCACTTTCCACAATCCAAGTGCTCCAATTTTGGTCTTCCACAAGTCAAATTCGTTTTTAGTTTTTGCTGTATTTTTTAGAGATGAAAAAACTGATAGAGTAATCTAGAGGTCCTGTCCAGGTAAGATCACCTCAAAATGGAAACCCTAACCTTGAAGTAGTACGTACGAACTTTTTTCGTTGACAAGAAGACGAAGGCCTACATGTTCCAAATAATAATGAGTCAGTTATGATTCATGGAAAGATTATATATAAATATAAATTAAATGAGAATATAAATAGGGTTCTTCGATGTCTAATGTGGAGACTGGTGTCCATGAATGGGTGGAATGCCAATCTGCAAAGCCTTTACTTTAATTTTGCTCTTTTACTTTTGTGCTCTTGGAGTTTAGTGGACAAAGCCATGACCCCTCCATGTGGTGCAATAACACTTTTGGTGAATTATGCATTTCTTTTATTTTGGTGTGCTTTTCTTTTTCTTCGTTTTCGTTGGTATTCACATGGTGCTTGCCCATTTTAAATGGTTTAAAAAACACCAAAAAAGAAAATAAGGATAGAAAGAGAGAAGGTTGGGTTGCTTACATGGCGTAAAAAGGTTGTTGTGTTGGACTATGTCATGACATGCCACGTGTGACTAATGATTTTCTTCATTTGTATCTCATTGTAATCTTCGAATCGTTAGCATAATTCCTCTTCTGTTTCCTCATTTTGAGCGATATGATAAAATTACGAGCTCAGAAATTGTTGGTAAAGTATACCGCCCAATTGTGAGACAGCGTATTTGGTCAATGTGCAGCGTACGGTTCAATTGATAAATTATCAGAATCTCTCAATGCTACCTCTTCAATGTTATTAATAGTTCCATTAGTTTTGTGGAATAACGAAACTGAAGTTGTCTCGAGCACAAAGAGTTGATTGAATTCTTGATATAAAGCACTAATGTAAAAAAGTAATTAATAGTTCAATAAATAGTTTGTCAAATCATCCTTTAATATCTTAGAAAGCCGGTTGATATCATTACTATTTTGAATTTACAGTAAGAACTATCATTCGAAGTTGCCATTATGATATGTAGAGCCAACAATTTGAGCTAGGTGGTAATTAATATCAATAGTTTCTTCATGCAAATAACGTTATCATTTGTGCGGAATTCAGTTTGATAAACGATTCAACAAGCATGCAAAGTGTAACTCTCTTGACCAAAAAGAAACAAGAAAAAAAACATCTAGCTGGCTAGTTTCTACAAAATTAAAAGTTGGCGGCCAAAATTCTTCCAGTAATTCGTTCCGACTTGCTATTACTAAAATAATTGAGACCTCCATTTCTATGCACCTTACCTTTGCAATAAATCCTATCTTTCGCCGACAGTAACTATATATTGTTTTGTGTTAATGAGCATACATATATCCATAATTTATCAAACCGAAAGAGGAGGCTTTTGTCGGCAGATTCTCTCGTCATCGGCTGTGCCTTAAAGTGAAGAGCAAGCGAAAGAAATTCCTATCACATGACAAGAAATGTCAGTGTCGCCGAATTTGGTTCAAATTAGGTAAAAAAAAATATTGTTTTTTAGAAAACTAGAAAATAAAATTAATAAAATAATTTTTTTCACAAAAAAAAAGAATTTTTCATTGTTTTCTATTTTATTTTAGAAAATAGAAACAAGATAAACATAGCTCTAAACTCTCAAAAAGTTTCATATTAGTTCACTCATCACTAAGTTAATTCTTGGGAAATTAAGAAAGTAGTATGGTCGAAATTAATTTCCTTTAACTTTACAATTCCTCTAAATTAAACATATTCTTTTCTAATAAAGTTTTGCTTAATACAATCCTTCACTGCCAAACAAGACTTAATATGCTAGTATGCTCTTTCATTTCGAATTATATCTAAGACCAATATTTCTTGCTCACCTTCACCAATTTTATAGAGCCAAATAAGTATTAAACAAAATACTACCACTACAAATAAGTTGTTGATTCATTAATATATATTTAAATGATAAAGAATAACAATTTCGACATTTAGTATAAAAAAGAACTATTGATACTGTTGGAAAAGCGGTTTGTTCATGACGGGTGAATCGAACCGGTTGGTCAAGGTGTGAACTGGGATCGTGAACCGAGACCAATTGATAAACCCAATTGAGTTGGACCCATTAGGCCCATAAGTTCATAAGACCCATAATGGACCCAATGAAGGCCCACTTGGTTGTCTATAAATAGAGAAAGGGTGGAGAAAGTGAAGAGAGGAGAAAGTGGAGAAAGTGAGAAGGAAAGGGAAAAAAAAAGAAAAGAGAGGAGGAGAAGAAAAGAAAAGAAAAGAAAAAAAGGAGGAAGGGAGAAAATGTTTCTCCCCTCCCTCGTCCTCCCCTCCATCTTCCTTCCTCCATCTCCTCGCACCGTGGATCGTCTGTCAATGGTGTCAATCCGCGTGGCATTTAGACTGCGAACGACCCGAGTACTCCCGTCGACTATCCGACCGTGGTTTGCTCGCGAGACCAACATCTAAACCTGGTCCTGCAGCTGTTGTATGCTATTATGCTTCTGCCAGAATCGAGGTAGGTAACTTGAACCGCCTATTTTTTATATTGTTTATTTGTTAAACGGATACTCGATTCCTTCATTGGTATAAGAGCTGACAAAGATTTTTTTGAATTTGATTCAAAAATATTGTTAGTATTTGTCTAGGATGTTTACTGTAATTTTATTGCATTTGACTTTTTGTCTCCAACGCGATTTTTGGTTTGAGTCCGTCCGGAGCCAAAATTTGAAAGTTGAAATTTCAAAATTCTGACAAAAGATTTGAGATAAGTGACCTTGAAAACATAAGCTGCCCAATTTTTGTCGCGAAATTCCATCGGGAAGCTCGTCAAAATGACGAAAATCCGATCGAAAAATACTGAGTGAGAAGCTTACAGATGAATTTGTTTCATCTGATCCAAACGACCACGTGGCCCTTCCTCATTGGCTCAACGTGGACCAATCAGACTGCACCACATGTCATGTGTAACAAATTTCTATTGGTTGGAGGAAAATACGCGAACTACTCAGAATGCGACGTCTGTCAAGCTAACCAGTCAACATTGACTAAGTCAAATGTTGATCCATGTGTCCCAATGACAGGACGACACGTGTCACACCGTCAACGACCCATCAGCAACGTGACCCAATTATATGATGAAACGTGGCTAAATGGCCACATAGTCTTCCACAAGTCTGACAC